>JAOVVI020003110.1:0-19687 GCA_028571085.2 Nepenthes alata | reverse complement strand
CTTGAAGCAGTTTTCATGTGCAGTCATTTAAGGTGACATCAGAAATTGTAATAGCAGCATCATTTTCCAATGAATTCTCCTATGTTGCTTGTAGATTATTTGTACAGCATCCTGTGGATGATTCTTCTGCTTGACATGGCCATAATAATATTACATACGTGACGTGCAGTGTTATGATAATGGCCGAACTTGAACAGTTTGCTGGAAATGAGGCTGAGAAGCAGAGTTTTCCTGGAAGTGAATACGAACAGCAGAGTTTTCCTGGAAGCGAATATGAACAACAGAGTTTAGTTGGAACTGAATTTGAGCAGCAAAATTTTAGTGTCAATGATTATGAGCAGCAGGATTTTGTTTGGAATGAGTCTGAGAACCAAAACTTTGCAGGGAATAACTCAGCCGGAACATCCTGTTGAAAACGAGCCTGTTCATAGTTTGCCTGAGATGGAGTTGAAGCGAGATTTTTCTGAAAATGAGCATGAGGAGATGGAGGAAGATCCTCAGAATTTGCATCCTGAAGAGAAGCATGTCTTGGAGTCTGACTCGGACACACACAACTCAACGTAGCGGAACAAACCCGAACCTTCAGTCACACGTCAGCCACCAAACTAGTGAGCACAAGGAATACAACAATGAACAATATTTTTAACGAGGAAAATCTTTTTAAACTAAGGAAAAAAATATATGACAAATTTTGAACAAATCCACTATAAATGTGTCAGTTACAAAAAACTCTTCCGAAATCCCTACGCTACAATCCTGAGTGAAAAATAGTTGAATACAACTCCCTCAACACACCTAATAACCCACAAGAGAAATATAACGAAAAATAAAAGCAACCAAACAAAAATACGCTTCTAGAAATCACATCCAGAATGACGCACCTGACATTGACAAAGAACGGAACTCAAATCGGATATTAACTGGATATCAAAAATCTTCCTCTTCTCTCTTATTCTCTCCTCTCTCCCTGTGCGGCGTTTCTTGTGTGAGAGTGATTTTAGAAATAACCCTAAATTCATGTTTGCGCGATTTTATAACCTGAACCGCACTCGAGCTCCCGACAAGTATGCCTAGAGTGTGAATGACTCTAAAATCGGCGCTCGAATGAACCTCGAGTGCGGATGTGTCAGTAACAAACTGGAATTTGCACTCGAGTTCTACTCAAGCAAGCCGCGAGCGTAGACCGCCTCTGGGCCACTCGCGGTGCGCAATCACCCCGATTCTCGCACAAATATCACACGATCCTTTGATGACCATCCGTTTATTACGATACTCCAAAGGAAGTGACCAAAATTCAACAGTCTGGAATGCCAGTGACCTGGGCAATTGATGTCCTGTTGCGCATTGTGAAACTCTACTGAAGAAATTCATCTAATCTCACGTTCAGCGCTAACGTGATGCTGAAGATCATTGCTAGAGGCCTGAGGTGCTTTTAAAGCTTTTGTACCCATTTCCATAACACCTACAAGTGGAAAGTTTCCTTAAATAGGAGAAAATAGAACATTCAAAAGCACTTTAATTTATTAAATCCCCATATATGAAGGATTCATATTTATATTCTTATCAAATTTCATGTGTGGACTTCTGTCATAGATTGTTAAAACATTACTCAGTATATTGGAGCCAGAAAATTGTGGGATTCGACACCTGGATTCACTCACAATCCGACGCAGCAGAAAACCCAAACCTCCCGTCGACCATCAGCCACAAATTTAGTAGACATAAGAAAAAAAAGAATGCATAACGTTTTTAATATGGAAACCCTTCTCAATTAAGGAAAAAATCACTGGACAAACTCCGAATAAACTTTCATTATATAAAATCGATTACAAAAACCCCTGAAATGGAATACCATCAACACACCCGAGACAGAATAAAAAAATAATTTCTAAAATTAGGAAACTCTTTTTTCCTCTTATCTTTCTATTTTTCTTCTCATATTCCTCTTACTGATGGTGCTCTCTGCTCCCCAATTTTACAAGTGTGGCGGTAGACAGCGAATGACGAGAGTTCCCTTCTACACTCTGCTCCGTTCCACCACTGCTACTACTGCTCGTGCAGCTGCGGTCGTGCCTCTGCCGCTATCGCAGCTGGTATCGCTTACTTCTTCTGAAATACTTGGTGCGCTTCTATAATGACGTCGGCTCCAAATCTCATCTGCTCACATGACTTGATCTTACAGATGATTTGTCACACCAACTCTGTCATTTTTGACGCCTTAACCAATTCTCGCGCTTCCCAGATGACGCATACTCTGCGCAAATAACGCATGCCTTGCAGGTCAATTACCTACTCTGCAAAGCCTACCAACTCCGGAAAATCAATTGCTCTACGAAATTAGCTGCCACCTTTCCGACAAGTTGTCCTCATCCATCACCTAGTGTCCTCGGCCGTCACTAGTATCTTTGGCCATCACAACTTGCTGTCCGACCAACCTCTTGCTTCTCTGCCGGTTGACCCCATCTCAGCTTGGTCGGCCAACTTCCCTAGCCGGCTTTTTGCTGGGCAGCCGCCCTTCATGCTGCCTGAATAATAGACCGACTTTCTGCTTTTCGGCCGGTCGATCCAAGAGCAGCATTATTGCTGTTCTTTTGGTCGTTTGTCCTGCGTATAAAAACTTTAAATTTTTCACTTCGAGATTTGCCTACTCCGACAAATGGTCACTTTGACATTTGCCCACTACGACAAATCGGTCTCTCCAACATTTGCCCACTCCAGCAAATCGGTCTCTCCGGTCATTTGCTGCAGTCAGTTTACAGCACTCCGAACTTCGCACAAGCCCTGTGCAATCTTTCGTTAACGTATCTGTTTGTTGAGCTACTCACAAGAGAGTGATCAAACCCAACAAATTTCCCCTAACAACCTTGTGGGGAAACTTTTGCCTTTATCCGGTGGCCATCATCGCCTACCTTTCGGTAGCTTTCCCTCAATTGAGATCCCGATATCGGCATCCGTAAGCCTGAATGACACATTTTTCTGCTACATTGATCCTGGAGTAGTCCCACTTCCCTTTGGCTTCTCCTCCGTGATCGAATCATTTTTCCTTACACTCCATCTTAGCCACCTCCTTCTGCCATCTTGATCAATGTCCCTGTTAATCATATTGGCATCAACCTTGGCAATCTAAGTTTTTATCAAGTACCGACCTGATCTCTTGCTTCCCTTTGTCACAATCGATGTGCCTTTGGTGAGTTTCCACTAACTGTTTCCAAACGCCATCTGGAAGCCTTTTTCATCAAACTTTTCAATTGAGATTACATTCAACCTTAAATCTAGGGCATACCGCACGCCCTTCAGCACGAGCTTCTTTATGTTTCTTATCCGCAAGCAAACATTCCGGATACCAACAATCCTCGACGAGCCACTGTTACTCATCTTCAATACCCCGTGGTTTGTGGGCATATAGCCCATGAAGTGGGACTTTTTCAGTGTCACATGGTAAGAGGCACCACTGTCTATCACCCAACTCATCTCTTAGCTTGGTAGACTCTATGCTTCCCCTACGTGCACAACCAGGAAGTCTCTGCAAAGAGCGATAATGGCCCGCTCATCATCATAATGATCCTGCCTTTCCTGACGATCGCCTCCGCCCTCCTTCTCCTACTTCCTCTGCGGGTAGTCCCGCTTCATGGGCCCTTCTTGCCGCAACGGAAGTATGTCTTTTTCAAAAGCTTAAACTGGCCGTTGCTTCTTTCCGATTTGCCGCTTCAGTCCCTCGATCTCCCACGCCTCCAACTGCTAGTCGCCACAAATAGACTCAACTCCCCTGAGGCGTCACCGCTTTCCCTCCACCTTGACTCATTTATAAGTAAGGAAGCGATGACCTCATCCAAATTAAGCGTGTCTTTCCTGAATAGTAGTGTCATAACAATATGATTGTACGAAGTCGACAAAGATAACAACAACACCAACGTTTTGTCTTCCTCCTTAATTTTCTCATCAATGGCCGACATCTACGTCACAATCCGATTGAACTCGTACAAGTCTTTTTAAACTTTTCCTTTCCGACAGACGCAGGTCATAGAATTGCTTTTTATATGCAATATTGTTCTCAAGGACTTAGATTTGTATAGACTTTCAAACTTATCCCAGACCTCTGCTGGGTCCAACAAACCAATGATTTCCTGAAGAGTGTTATCAGTAAGGTACAATTTGATCGTACCATTAGCAATATTTCTCTTATCTTGTCACTTCTCCTCAACCATATTCTCTGGCTTGTCTTCCCTCCTCTCAAGTGCTTTTACCGTTTCTTCTCGGGTTAAAATATTTTTTACCATTTCTTGCCAAATGATAAAATTATTTTTTCCATTAAACTGCTCTACACTAAATGACAAACTTCTCAACGATGACACCATCAAATCGAAGGTTTACAACCTCACTCTGATACCACTTGTTGAGGTTCAACACCCAGATTCACATACAACCCGACGCAACAGAAAAACCCGAACTCCTCGTCGACCATCAGCCACCAATTTAGTAGGCACAAGAAACAAAGAATACACAATATTTTTAACATAAAATTTTTTCTCAACTAAGAAAAAAATCATAGGACAAACTCCGAATAAACCTATGTAAAATCGATTATAAAAACTCCCGAGATAGAATACCAACAATACACCCGAGACAGAACAAGAAAAACAATATCAAGAGTAAAGAAATTCTCCTTCCATTTTATCTCTCTATTTTTCTTCTCTCCGTCCTTTCATTGGTGGTATTCTCCACTCATTGATTTTACAAATGTGGCAGCAAACGGCGAATGACAAGAGTTCTCTTCTGCACTTTTCTCCGTTCCTCTGCCGTTGTCCTGCCACTACTACTACAGAAGCGCCTCGAGCACTTTTGTAATGATGCAGGTTTTAAATCTCATCTGCTCGCCTAACCTGATCTTGCAAATGATTTGTCACACCAACTCTATCATTTGCTACGCTTTCACTAGTTCCCGCACTTCCCCAAATAGCACATGCTCTAAACAAACGACGCTTGCTTTACATGTCAACTACCTACTCTGCAAAACCTACCAATTCTAGAAAGTCAATTGCTCTATAAAGTCAGCTATTATCTTTCCAGACAAATTATCCTCGACCATCTTCTAGTGTCCTCGGTCGTCACTAGTATCTTTGGCCATCACAACTTGCTATCCGGCTGGCCGACCTCCTGCTTTCCGACCGGTCGGCCAATCTCAGCTTAGCCAACCGACCTCCCTAGTTGTCGCCCTTCATGCTACTCAACCGACCGACCTACTTTTTGGTCAGTCGACCTAAGAGCAGCATTATTACTGCTCTTTTGGTCGTTTGTCACGCTCACACTCTAAATTTTTTACTCTGAGATTTGCCTACTCTGGCAAATGGTAATTCCGACATTTGCCCACTCCGACAAATCAGTCTCTTCGACATTTGCCCACTCTAATAAATCGGTCCCTCTAGTCATTTGTTACAACTAGTTTGCAACACTCTGAACTTCGCACAAGCCCTGTACGATCTTCCAATGAAGCGTCCATTTGTTTAACTACCCACAAGGGAGTGACCAAACCCAATATAGCTATCATAAAAGATGATGTCATCAATAACAGGGAGTGGGGCCAAAAATCAAATCAGATGACAAAAGTTGGTTCTAGGAGATTAGTGTTCCAGAAAGAGTGAAAGTAAGGGAGGATAGAGGAAGCTTATGGTAGCTGAGGCGGTTGTATGTTTTAGTCTTTGAGTATTAGGATCTTTACTAGTTGTCTATGTCGTTTTGGGGTCTGAGCTTTCATTGGAGAATGCTTTACGTCAGTAGAATAGGTGGATTACTGTGAATACAATAGCGACTGAGATTTATTAGCGTAGAACTAGAAGTTATTGAGGATGAGATTGCTGGTGACTATTATGAGCTATAGAGCCTTAGATTTTGAAATTTTTTATTGTTAGAGGGGAATCCAACAAAGATTATCTTTATACCAGCCAAGTAATGTGCAACATGAGTCTGCAATGCAATAACTGACACATGACAACGATGGCAGCGTAGTTGTTATGCAATTTCATTAAGTTGATGCCATTCAGCGTAGGTTTTGTTTATTAACGTTTCTAGGGCTTCATACCTATTACCATTTGATTACTACGCCTGTATTCATTGTTTTGTTTTAGTTTTTTTTTTCTTTTTCTTCTGGTGTTTGCTTATATTTTCAGCGATTTATTTGATTTTGGGAATGGTTAATGTATGCCTGTGGATGTGCGTCAAGTGGATTTTCTTGGTTCCTTGGAAACGGCAGTTTCATCTTTGTGGTTTTGTTTGCCCTTTCTGAACGGGTTCTCATTTCCATCTCACGTCGAATAGCTAAAAGTGAACTAGAAATAGGGATGAGGCCTTGGTTGAGTTGTTATGGTTGAAGCTAAGTTCATGCTTCCGAAAGGTCTCTAGCTCAGTTCCCCTCTATCCCTCCTCTATCTGAGAAGTAAAAGAAAAGGTGAACTAGTAATTCGGGTGATACCTTGTTATCTAAGTCTTAAACTGCCTTGGATTTTTGGGTGTGTCATATGACAATGAAACTCAGATTTCTATATTTCTAGGTTCAGTGACTTTGTATTGCAAGGTTGCTTAAAGACCATGAAAATTTGCACTTTTTTATGCTAGGTAGGAGTCAGGAGGGGGATATTTGATCAGTGAAAATTAGGAAAAAGGATGCTGTTGATTTAATCTTAATTCCTTTACAATCTCATATTTAAATCTTGTAGATTGAAAAGGTAAATAATTTTTTTCTGTTTGGGTTCCACATATTTGTTCAGAAAAGTTATTTAATCAAGCTTGAAAGAAACCTGTTAGATACAATGTTATGCTGCTAAGCCAAACAGTACTTTAGTCAAGGTTTACAGAAATCTGCTAAAGAAAATGTTTTGCAATTTAGACAGACATATTATGATCACTTGTACTTTGCTTATGAGTTATGGCTGATAATACTACGACACATGAATTTTACTGAATGCTTACTTAGTAGACATAATGATGGGAGGCAACAAAAATATTTTACTCTTGGCTAGATACATATTTGACATGGCCCGCTAAGACTGTATGGCCCGTCTATCTCTGAGGATTGAAGTTAGGATGAAATTCCAAAACCTGCATTTGGGTTGAGCATAGTTAAAGGAAAGCCATGGATCTTAATTTGTAGACTTGTATTTCAAAAGGATGGGGAACAGATAAATTATAAAATATACAGTTTTACACCATTCAAAAGTCTGACTTCTAGTTTAAGTCTCATAAAATTTTCTATCGATTATCTTATTTTTGTACTTATTTTACATATTAAATTTTATAATTTATCTGTAATTTATGCATCAGTAAAGACAATGAGATGGAACTAGAATCCACAAGCATAACAAGGATTTATGCTTCGAACTCCATCCAATTGTTCTTCAGTCATATGCTACGTATTAGATACAGTAAAAAGAAATCGAAGTAGCTAGCTTTGAACCATGTTTTGGGAATTACAAAAGAAAAAAAATTCATGAACAAATCGTGGACTTACAACAAAGTTCAAACTCCATTCATATGCATTCTTCAATCACATGCTGTGTACTCAACAGAGTACTAATAAACCTAACACCCCAAACCCACAATACTGTCCTTCAAAAGATCAATATACTTTGAAAACAAAGCGATTTAGAACTCCTGAGACGCAGAGCCAATCTCCCCCTTGCCTTTGCCCGCCTTCTTAGGCAAGAGCATCTGATGAATATTAGGTAATACACCTCCATTTGCAATTGTAACAGACCCCAACAATTTGCTGAATTCCTCGTCGTTCCTCACCGCTAGCTGTATATGACGAGGTGCTATTCTGTTCTTCTTGTTATCCCTCGCTGCATTCCCAGCCAACTCCAAAACCTGAAATCATCATTTCAATTAAACAATCACTGCAGAGCATCCCAAAATCAATCCAAGGTATTTCCAGTGCTGAAACCATCTCCAATATCTAATTTCCACCACTATGAAACAAGATTCAAAAACTATCCATTTTAATTAAATGAAACATCAGAAACACTAACATACAAAAGTAGACCAAAAACTACCAATTCGAAAGTAAACGCCAAGATTGGACCAGTTAAAGTGATATTGTCAACGAAAACTAATCAAGTCAAGGAGTTGAACGCCATATGACATATGAAAACATGAAACCACCTCTCTTCTAAAATCTAACACGCTTTAAAATTCTTTAATTTATTGGATAAGTAGACACACTTCAAAATCCACCATTTCAGTAAAGCTCAGTCATCATTGCAATAGCATTGAAAGATAAATGGACGAATACCTCAGCCGCAAGGTACTCGAGGACAGAAGAAAGATAAACAGGAGCACCGGCGCCGATGCGATCGGCATATTTCCTTGCTTTCATGTACCGGGCCACTCTACCTACCGGAAATTGCAGGCCAGCTTTCTGAGACCTCGAGACCGACTTCGAAGACTTCGGTTTGCCCAGACGGCCCTTGCTGTTACCGTCCTTGCTGCTCATCGTCGATTGCAGACGAAAGTAAACCCTAAAGCCTAGTAGTGAGAAAATGCGCGTAGAATGGATGGGCAAGTGAGTATGACTGCCGTTGATGATACAAAGAGGCGAATAGTAATGGATTTAGTTTATATAGAAGGGACGGTGTATTTTGATTGGTTAAAATGTAGCCTCGAGGATCTCCAGCGTGTCCGACGAAATGAGTATTCCCGGGAAAACCTATTTGTACCGCCTTTTTAAATTTCAGTGTGTTTTCGAACGAAACGGCATCGTTCCACTAATTCATTTGAGCGCCTTTTTCTTTTTCCTTTTTTTGGGGGGGGGGGGGACCGTAAGAACCAGGTCTGAGGGGCATGTTAAAAAACTAAAGGTGTCCCTCCAGAAAATTTAAAAAAAGAAAAAAAAATAGAATCTAAGTATATATTTAAATAGTTCAATTTAAAATAAATTTAAAAAATAAACAATAATTTTTTTATTATAATTTTATTGGTCATGAAAATATTTTTTATAATTTTCTAAATTTAGTTTATATAAACAGTGTTTGAATGAGCCATTGGGACATTCATGCACCACTTCATTGGTCTCATACTTGGGTCACAGAGGCCAACACGGATTCTCATGATATTGCCTTGGTGCACCAAATAAGTGGAACATCGCTCGTTTTTTGTCTAGCTTTTTAAAAATGATAACAGTTATTTGGCTTATAGTATTGACATTCAGCAGACTAGACATTCAATCATTCTCATTGGTTGGCATGATCATTCCCTTGTCTTGTTGTGGGCTTCTTGAATTCAAGCCATCACCGATAGTTGGTCCTATGCTGGCTTCGGCTTTAATCCCTTTGGTGCTCCTCTGTCAATCGACAAATGGGTTGGTGATAAAATGGTGGATGCTACTTGGGCCAGTACTTTCATCTGAATCGATGGTCAAATAGGTCGGTTTAACCCGATGAAGTACCACAGCCCAATTATCACTCACTCATATCTGAGGCATCTCGGGATCCAACGAAATGGGTTCCATCTATACAATTCAACTTACATACATAGGTGTGATTATATTTGGCAGAAATTCTAGACAACAAAGATTCAAGTTAAGAACGACTTCTATATTCAACAAACATTAAAGTGATCTGTAATAAGTTGAAAAGAAGCAAATCCATAGAACATCTGAACATCAATTAACACAACGATTGCCGATTGCCAATATTGCATTCAAAGACAAACTTCGGTGATAATTCATGATATCAAAACGCAACAAGGCCAAACAGCTTCAATTGTAAGTTCTTTGGCAATATGAAAATCGACCAAAAAAAGCTCAGCGAGCTCTAGAGCCATAGGCAAAAGACACAACCGCGGCCAAAATGGCAGTGGCCGACGAGACTACAGTCCAGAAGTTCTTCTTCTGTGCCTCTGCCACTGAACGCTGCAGTGATCCTATCTCCTGCTTCATCTCTTCGACCTTGGCAACCCTGGTTCTGAAAACTGAATCGATAGCTTCCAACTCTGCTATATATGCTTCAGTTTCTCCATCCCCATTCTTTTCTTTCACTGTAACATTGCAAGTATGGCCATTTTTATCATCCTCCCAAGAAGAAGAAGATGACTTCACAGCAGTTTTCTTCAGCATGGTCAGTGCCTGTTCCAAGGCAGCCTTCTTCGATTTCATCCTCGACTGCAAATCATTAATCTTTTGTTGGGCTTCCTCAGATCTCCTCTCAGCCTTAACCTTTTCTTGTACCAGTTGACTACATCTATTTTCGAGCTCTCCCTTCTCCCCTACAAGGTTGTCATTTGCAATCTTCATGCCCTCTAATTTTCTTGCAGTTTCTTCCATTTTCTTGGCTAGTTCTGAAACCTCCTCCCTCAACTTCATTCCATTTTCTTTCTCCCCGTCAAAAGCCTTTTGAGCAGCATCTCTCTCGATACAGGCTTGATCGAATGAACCTTTATAGTTGTCAATTTCTAAGAGCAGCAGCTTATTATTTTCTGATTGATCCCTGCTCAGCTTCTGCACTGCCGACAATGCATTCTTAAGCCCACTCATTTCGTTTAGCAGTTCAGAAATTTCGTTCTCGTGATGCATCTTTGCCTGTTCCATCTCGTTTTTCTCTCCAACCAATTTCTCCCTCATTTGCCTTGCAGCCTCTAACTCCTTCAACGACTCACCCAAGCTTTCCATGACCTTCAATTTCTCTTCCATCAATTTCTCAAAGCTCCTTTCTCTTTCTTCCTTCCCTTCCAATAAATAACTCAACTCCCTGTTCAATTCTTCTTCTTTGTCCACTGCTATTGCATTTCTCTTTTCCATTTCCAGTAGCTTTAGTTGCAGCTTCTCTTCCTTCTCCTTCAGCTTCAAGACAACTGCATTAAGTAGGCTAGCTTCCTCCTGCAACCTAATTGTTTCGATAATTTGTTCACTTTTCTCCATCTCCGCCTCTGCCTTCTGCCTACCCAGTTCCTCAATTTCTCCCCTCAAACCCTCAATCAGTTCGTTTGACTGTGACAGACTTCTTTCCATTGATTGCATGTCAATCCTCATGGCGTCAATCACCCTCTCTCTTTCATTAAGTTTCTTCACTGCCTCTTCATATTCTGATTTTATGGCTCTCACCACCTCTGCCTTTTCTCTTTCTCTAGCTTCCATCTCAACCAATTTCTCCTTCAACTTACTCGCCTCCTCAACTTGGAATTGATAGTCCATTTGCAAAACTTCATATTCCAGAGCAGCTCGTTTCGAGGCCTCTGTTACCCTCTCAATCTCAGTATTAAGCTTATGTACCTCTTCCTTTAAAGACTCGATTTCCTCAGACTTTGCCTTCTTAATCTCGTTTCTCTCTCTTATTGCTTCATTCATTTTCATCTCTACATCCTTCAATGTCCTTTCAATCTCCTCTTTTTCTCTAACCAACCCCTCATTTTCCGCTCTAGTGCAGTCGTATCTCTTTGCAAGACCTTCCATTTCTTTTCTCAAGACATTGCATTCCTCAGCAATCTTACCCACCGCAACAACTTGTGACTCAACGACAGCAGAAACCACTCCTTTCTCTAATTCGGTACGCATTTTCCCATCGTTCACCCGATCCAACTCGCTTTTCAAGAACTCATTTTCCAAAGAAGAACGAGTTAACTCGTCCATCAATGACTTCTTGGAATCGAGAATATTTTTTACCTCTTGCTTCTTGTCCATCAACTCCTTGAGTACAAGGGTGTTAAGAGACTTGAGCTTCTCATTCTGAGAGATGAGTGTAGCAAGTTGTTCGGAAGTGTCTTCCATGGCCGTGGCTTGGCGACACTCTGGTTGTTGATGCTGGTCTTCTTGTTGGGATGGTTTTTCTTGGTGGGTCATTTTCGTTTTAGCCAAAACTTGGCGGTTATGCTTTCTTTGTTTTTTGTGAGTTGGAGGCATTTGCGAAGCGATGCGTGTTTTACAATTCGCTGGTTTTGGTAGGGTTCTTTTTAATGGCAGAGAAGGAAGATATAAGGGATAAAGAGAGAATCTGAAGACGATCAGGGAGGAGGCCAGAGCGATTGAGCGACCAGGGTTTTTCAGGGATTTAAAAACGCGTATGACCTTTAAACTTCAGCAGAAAAATCGTATTCCCTGCTTGCATTAAATTTTCCATGAATTCAAAAAAATATAAATAAAGATATGATTTTTAATTAAAGAGTGTCGTTACGTCTGTATCCGAATTTACTGGTGCCCACAAAATCTCTCTAATAATAATAATAAACAGTTACCTTAAATTTTTGAAAATTTTACCGTTGCGATAATCCTGGTTGCGTTAAATTCGATAATCGCTCGTAACAGTTGGTGAATAATTCTCATTGCGTGTGGAAATTTGACTAGTGTACCAATTTTTGAATGATGTTAAAGGGTAAAAAAATACCATAGTTGAATATAATATTTAGATAAATTATTACTTTAAGATATTTTATGAATAATTTTAGATAAAAAATAAAACTATTGGCACAACGATGATTTACCTATGCGATGCGTCCTATATTTAAATTTTGAATGGATTAGGGACGAGTTGTCCGTCGAATTTCGATCTCTATCCGTTAAATTTAAGATCCTGCACATCACAATTTTAAATAAGAAGTTAGGTGACGGTAGAATTTAATTATACCGAAAATACTCTAATTCTCATATCAGTAAATAGTCTTCACATGATGAGAAGGTAAAATGTAATAAAATGCAAAGATGGATGCTGGGAGCATGTTTGAGAACAATGGTAGGATGTGTACTCGTGGAGAGAGTGACTTTAATTATGGATGCTTGTAAGAAGTAATATCTCTCGGTACCAAGCTCACTGGGAGCAAGTAGCGGAGAGGACATTGAGGTGCTTTGAGAGCCTCTAATGGATTTAGTATGTAAGAGCATTTTTGTATGACAGAGAGCGTATATGTGGAGTGAGTCTTCCTGGCCTTTTATAGTTGTAAACTCCCGCTATTGTTCTTAAGTGGCGAGGTGGGATATTCGTCTTCTGTGGAGATCGTTGTCTTTCTCAATATGAGCGCAGGTGTCATTCCGGGATGTAACGGTTAGAAATGAGGATTCCCTTTCTTTTGTGAAGATATTGTGTGCAGTGACCGTTATGGTATCCTCTCTGGATTGCGCGCCAATTTGTGTACCTTTCTCCCGCAATACACTTTGATTATGAGAAGTTATCGTTACAAAGGAGATTGCTTTTCTTGGATATGTAGATAATTATGATAAATGACCGTTAAGGCTTCGAATGGTACATTTTGACTGATTTAGATATGGGCCAGGTTTATTTTAGGCTACACTTGGCCTATTTACTGTGCTTTTCTGGTCAATACTAAAATTGATCGTCCTGGGTACAAATCGGCCGCCATTAATCTTTGGCTACTTGCCTATTTTGAATTGACATGTTACTGACGTCCCATCATTATAATTTTAAAATTCATATTTAAAAAAAATAAATCAAAATTGAGTTAATTCGAGGTGGGTAGTTCATTTTTATAAATGACCGCTTCGGATACCAAAAAAAAATAATTAGACAAAATTTTGATAGTCACTATTTATAAAATTCTTATACGTTGATTATATCATATAAATCTTTGAATAGTACAATCTAATATTAATCAAATATATTATACTAATTGACTTAATAAAACAAGAATTAAAACAATTTATAAAATTCTACCAAATTAGTTTTGCATTTCTCGGTCGTTATCTTAGTCTTTACACAATTGTTTTATAGAATGTAATAGAAATTTAATTACCATATTATTTTCAGTTAAGTTATTATTCACTATTTCATTATTCTAATAATATAAATAATACTTTCTAAAAGAATTACTATTTTTCCAAAATAAATAATAAAAAAAATCAATGCGACCTTTTTATTATTCATAGTTATTCAAAAATAATTATTTCAATATAGTTTTACTATTTTACACTTAAACTAGATCTGCTTAGTATCTAGTTTGGGTAGGACTTGGGGTAGGTTTAGGTATTTATTTATTTATTTATTTTTTATTATTAGGTTGAGTCACTAGAAGATAGCCTGATTATCCGAGTTAAAAATTATAACTATGTTCTTCAATTACTTAATTTGGATAAAAAGATGTATTTTTTTAAAATTATACTTACATAAAAATATTTAAATATATAAAATAATTTTTAAATTATATTATTTATATTAAAATATTACATATGTATATGTTTAAATAAATAATATTTATATAATAAATTATTAATTACTAAAAATTATAATCTGTTATATAATTTATTAAACTTGATATTTATTAAATATATATTTATAAAAATTTTATAATATGAGTGAAGTTGATCCAAATCAATCATCCTTTCTTGTGATCGCACATAACATCAAAAATAAACTCAACTTAATTTTATAACCATATTTATCGATAATATTAATATATATTAATTAATATTAATCAAATTAGTTATTATATATATTAATATTAATATAGGATTAGATAATATTAATATAGGATTAGATAATCCTATTTTGATCAAATTTGTCTAGAATCTCCTAGTATATATTATAGTATTTGTTTCCCTTAGTAAATATTTTATTATACACTAAGTATTAAAAAATATTTTTTTATTTAATTATATATATTTTAATTGACTATCAAACATAATAGAATAATAATCTCTAACTCTATTTACACATTCTTTAATTAATTATAAATAGTTATTATATTCTTATATTATTTCATCAAAATTGTAAAATGTTATATTAGAGTTATATTAGAGTTTTTTCCAAATATTAGTCTATCTAATCTTCTTATTAATTGAGATAATTTTAAAATTTATTATTTTAATCTTATCTTAATCATTGGTCACACTCAATAAAAAATAAAAAAAATTAATATTAAAAAAATATCACAAATTTATAATATTTAGTATTGAACCTGACATTAGAATAATTGGTTCAATTGAGTTGTAGGCTCACCTAGTTTTAAGTCCAAGTGGATTCAAACACTGTATTTTATGTTCAAATTATTTGATATAATATATTGATTTGAGCACTAAACAAACTATTGAGATAATTCAATTCTCACGAATCCCTACACCTTATATTTTGCTCTATGGTGTATAAAATTAATTTAATGATATATATTGTACTCAGATAGGGTCACTAAATATTTAAATAAAAATTTTATATAAATATACGGGTCAATAATTTATATTAGGATATTTAAAATTATTGCGTTCTCGAATTTAAATTATTATATGAATTAGTAATCCAAATACTGTATGAAACTGGTCCAATCTTCATATATTTAAATATAAACCCTATACAATGTAATAACACAGTCAAAAGATTGACAGGATTAATTTTTTAATATATATTTTGACATTCAAATCAGTATCTGCTTACTGAAAAAGAAAAATAGATTATGCAAATTAAAAATTAAATTAACTTTATGTGTGGGGGCATGTGCTTTTCTCAAAACACCATAGAAAGAAAGTGATATGATATTTTTTCACAGAGTCTTCATTTTTTCTTTTAGAAATATTATTTTTTATAGTTATTATAAGACAGTTGCCTTTTTCTGTCAATTATCTAAAAAATTGTCCAAAAAATGAGACAAAAAATTACTAAATAGATAGAATTCTATTAATATTACGGTTTCAATTGGCATTTGAAATTGTTAAGAAGAGAGACAAAAAAATCGCTTGCCTATTATCTTTAATTTATTTCATATCATCGGATGGGTCCTTTAATTAGGCCAAATTAACATTTTAGGTCTCTTTGATCTATAGACCAAACTTTTGAAAATAGATTTTCTCATTTGGTCATTGGTACGGGCATCAATTAAAAATGGTTCAGTAATTATTAACATAATTTTTGAAAATAGTTTAAGTTGTTTAATTTTTAAAAATAAATTTAACCATTTTTATAAATATAATAAAATTAATTTTTATTTTTTAAAATATTATGTAACACTTTTATTATTATTTCTCTTAAAATTATTTTTAAAAATAAAAAAAATGTGATTAACTTTTAGATTTATAGATGTTATATTCAACTTTAATTTTAGTATCTCACTTGTACTTTATAGAAAAATTTCTTCAGAATAAATTTAACAAAAAATGAATTTGACATTTATATTTTGGAGTCTTAAAATATAATACATGAATTATTCTATTATTATAAGTAGTTTAAAATAATTTATTATGAATGAGAACAACTTTTTTGGGTAAGTAAGATATATAAAAGAAATACCTTTTCAATGTTATAGATTATAATATAATTAATACTTAATTCTTACAAATTTATAATTGGCATGAGTTTAAATTTTATATTCTTATTAGCATCTAAAAATAGCTTTGGTAGATATTTTATATATTTGTAATTTATTAATAATCGCCTACTTATTAAAATTTCAAAACATAAAAACAAAATTAAGGGGGAAAAAAAAAACAAGAACATAAACTATATTTAACAAATGAGTCAAAAACCGTAAATGATTGAAAAGTTTATCATTATATGCCACAAGACAAAATGACACCCTGTTGCAGCTCGAATTGTGCAGCACCCACTCAAAGCAGACGGCAAGCTCAGTGACGGAAGGGAAACCTTGCTCTTAAATCGATGGAAGGAGAAGGCAGAGAATTAGGAGGGCAAACAACTACAAGTCCGTTGCTGGGTGAGGTGAAGTCTGCTGCACATGGCGGAGATGGCGGCGGCTCGGTGGATACTGGGTCATCGTCTGTCACACCTGTTGTTGTGCTAACTACTTTTGTTGCTGTCTGTGGTTCCTATGTCTTCGGTTCTGCTGTAAGTGAGATCTTCGATCCCACTCCACAACAAGCATGTATACTCTGTTCTCCATTAACTTGATAAATTGCTTCGTTTTAGTGTCACCAGAGCACATTCAGATATTGACAAAGATTAACTGGTCTATTTAACAATCGGCCAAACATGTAATATGCAAAATTATATAAAAATAGAAGACGAGGAAGAATAGGAGGAAGAATTTGAATTCATCTGCTCGAATGGTTGGTTTCCTTTTGAACCATGTGAACTGGTAGTGGTTTTGTATACAGGTGGGGTTTTCATCGCCTGCTGAGTCTGGAATCATTGCTGATCTGGGACTAACGTTGGCTGAGGTAATGAATTCTTTTCCCTTTTCCATGGATTTCAACTCCCCTTGGAGAGTATAAATACATTTTGTATGTTTAAATGGAATAGAAGATTGAGAGAAACGGCTGGGTTTCTTCATTTATGTTGCCATCCTGCGTTGTTACTTCATTAAAAGAGGATTGATTGGTAGGGCCAAATACACGATTATTTTCCTGTGAGTAAGTGCAGAATCAATTTATATTATCCATATTAATCTGATGACATGTCGTCTCATATATTCATTTATATGAAAGAGCTCATACAAGGATAGATGAATGAATTAGCTTCACATCGCCCCCAAAGATATCCCTAGACATTTCTGATTCCCACTTTCATGCATGGACTAGATTGATCCACATAGCATGTATCAAGGAGAGAGACTAGACAGATAGATTGCAAATGAAATAAAGTGGATGATGCCTAGTGCTTTCATTTGGATTTAAACAATTGTTACTGGAGGAAATGGCATTTCTTCCATGGTGTTAGTTCTTGCATTTAATTTTTGGTGTACTTGAAGAGAATATGAATTGCTGAATTGTTCTAATTGAGTAAATAGCAATTGTCTTTTCTATTTCTTATCCTTTCTTGTTTATGTATTTGTCTTTTTATCTTTCTGTCATGGTTCAGTACTCTGTTTTTGGATCAATATTAACTGTTGGAGCAATGGTTGGTGCGATCATAAGTGGAAAAATAGCAGACTTTTTCGGGCGTAGAGGTGTAAGTTACTTGTTTTCTTTTGCGTGTTCAATTCCTGATGTTGTTGCCTGGTTATGATAGTTCACTTAAAATTTATTTCATATGAATGATCTTCTGTAGCAGACAATGGCATTTTCTGAATTATTCTGTCTTTCCGGATGGCTTACAGTTGCATTCTCAAAGGTTTGTCGCTCTATTGTATTCCCACTTTGAAGTTTGCTAAGGCACCAATATGCTTACTCAAATGCAGAGACAATTAGTTGCTAGTCCAACCTTACCAATACCTACTTATCTGTCATATAAGGAAAACATTACTTCATATGAAACTTATGCAATTAGTCTATCAATTTATGCTCAAAAGGGAAAGGGCAGCACGATGCCAAGGCATTTACCTAATGTAAAGATAGTGTGATTTGTTTTGTTTTACCACTCCCAGTCTTACGAGAAAAACATATGATTTCGGATGGAAAGAAAAAATATTATTTTTATCATTTAGATTATTTTTTTATTTAAATAAATGTCAGCTTTTCAAGGTAAAGTTTAGAAATAGAGAAATTTCTTCAACCATTTATCCCAAATCAGTGCAGCCTCAATAGCTGTGCTTTCATTATAGATTTTGGTATTGACTAGAAGGTTACAACATCATAGAGTTTGTGGAGGGTTAAATGGATGCAGCCTTACGCAAGATTGCATAGGGTCAATTATTTCTTATGTTGATGAGTGCATAGGGTCAATTATTTCTTAATGATTTATTATATGCTCATAGGAAGTCATTGGCAGTATATCCTTGGCTTTGCATCATAATTGAAATGGGTCCCTTTGGATCAAAAATTGTATATGTTTGGCTTATAATAATAGTACATCTATCATAACATCACTAAGACTGTCTACTCTTCTTGATGGTGAATGAAAATTATTTAATTCACTTTTTTATTTTTATTTGAATATTCATGATATATTGCGTATATATATCAAAATTATGTGATTTCAGTTTTAAAATATTTTTAATTTTATGCGTTATTGTTGGGGTCGCTCCCTTCGTGGTGATTGGTCCGTGGACATGACAAGGAAAGTGGATGCGGACTTTTGGAGTGGTCCGAGAAGCCTGTCAAAACGGACGAGAACTCGTTGGAAGAATCATGTCCGGGAGGTAGCTGAAGACATGAACGAGGACTCTCGAAGACTAGGCGTTGACTCTCTCTCTCTGTAGGTCTGCTGTAGCAGCGTTTGCAGATGGGCAGTTGACCCACTCTGATTGGAAGGTTGAGGCGGCTACAACTTCCAAGGGTGTCAGGCCTGCCACTCTGCACGCAACGCAGGGCGTGCGCCAGCTGTGACAGGCTTAGGAGGTGTGGTCCTGCCACCCTACTGCTAGGGTAGCTGGCCGACCACTAGGCCTCATATGTATATATATGCTTGTGCCCTTGCTGAGAGCAGTGTCTTGGGGTGTGCTGAGACAATCACTTGGGGTGTGCATTGAGAGAGCTGTGGGCAAGCTTTTGTTGTAAAGATAGAGAGAGAGACACTTTTAGAAAGAGATATACACTTGTGATTGTTTTTTTTTGTTTGGGCTTGTGTGGCTAACATTTTTGTAAACAATCAACTGTTTATAGTGCATTCTTTTGTGGTTTTCCCCTTAGTTGAGAAGGGTTTTTCCACGTTAAAATCTCGTGTGTGTTTCTTTCATTTATTCTATATCTACTTTTGGCCGTCCATCCGAGAGCTCATCTTTGTTGTTGTCCGGGTAATCCGTCCGCCCGGTCACCGTGTCTTCCGTTTTGCGCCAATAAGTGGTATCAGAGAGAGGATCTCTGAACGGTGACCTTGTTGCTGGCTGCTATGGAGGTTGGAAGCAAAATGACTTGCTTAAACGGAACCAACTTTGACAC
>JAOVVI020003109.1:5240-19687 GCA_028571085.2 Nepenthes alata | reverse complement strand
GCCCGGTCAATGCCAGTTGACCGGAAACGCGAAAGAGAAACCTAATCCGGTCAACGATAGTTGACCGGAAATGATAAAATAACGATTAAAAGAATTAAAGGCGAATTAGGGTAAGATGGAGGCTAGAAGTGTTAAGACAAGAAGAAGTCCTAAAAGGAGGCATATCCGGTCAACGCCGGTTGACCGAAGATAATAAGGAAGCCCTTACAAAATGAAAAGTCAGGATGATCATGCCTAAGTAGGTAACCGACATTCAACCACCCCGAGTGGTTGACCTGCCCTACCTACTACCGCCAGACCAAAGGCCCATAAATAAGAACTAGAGAGTACAAGGAAAAAGGTTAGGAGAAGGCTCTCGGCTGAGCTTCTTAGTGGAAGAACCCAGAGTTCTAAGCCGAAGTGAAGAAATTCAGGCAAGTGTACCCCCTCTGTTTTTAAGTTAATGATTTAATGCTCTATTTTTAACTTCAGAATATTGCAAGTGTACTGGACGATCACTCTTTTCAAGTTCGTTTGCAAGTGTACCCCTGTTTTTAAGTTCATGGTTTAAGGCAAGCGTACTCATCTTTTCTTTAGTTCATGTTTGAAATGCAAGTATGCTTGATTTTGATGAACTTATGTTAAGGTACGCCATGATATTTGCTCTGATTATCTGAATTAAGGAATAATTTCTGTTAACGTCATGTTTAAATGAAACCCTGTTCTGCGTTTTTATAAAGACCTCTGTTTAACCTTACTTGCATAAAGTCTAGCCACGAACCAATTTTTAAGATATTTGATTTTAACATGAGTAAAATGACCTCCGGCTTTTGTTAAAAAGATCCTCGGCTTATGATAAATGAGTTCCGGCTTTTGTTAAAATGACCTCCGGTTTTTGTTAAAAGGATCTCCGACACTTTGATAAAGATCTTCGGTTTTCAGATGTTAACGGAAAGGCTATTAATACTATACGGATTTCAGTTGTTGAAGTTAAGAACGAAGGCTACAAGAACAAGGAAAAATATATGTAATTCGGACAACAAGTGGAACTCTATGTTATTCGACTTTTGAAATACGATAGATGGCCATCGACCTATATGAACTATTATCTGAGTTTCCGTTAAGCTTGCTGTTAAAATTGAATGAAGAATATTGAAATGACACTCGAGGACTGCCCCTGGGCCACGGGAGAATTTCTGGTGGCAAAGGCTTATGAGCTACGGTCCCGTATGCTGGGTGAAAGGTATTATCGTCCGCCTCTGGGAGTATAATAGGAGGATACGGCCTTAGGTTGTGGGGTAGCACACAACCCTTCCTCGATGTTATCCACTCCCGTCCGGTCCCTAAAAATGATAAGAATTCTGCACGGTTTTATGAATCTTATGATGTTAAAGACAAGACACTAAGAATAAGAACAAAGATTTTCGAACTTAAGAAGAAATGATATGGTGAATTTCGCATGCTAAGCTTATGTTACAGACTAATACTTTGATCCGATTATATATATGTTAAATGTTTTTAGCATGTGGGTACCTTGCTGGGCTTTGTAGCTCATTCTTTTTGTTTTTCAGATGATGAGAAGCTTATGGAGGATGAAATTGAATAGAGTCATATGAGATAGCTAGACGGCATAGCTGGCCGGAGCTGATCAGCGAAGGAGTAAAGGAATTGATGTATTTTCTTTTGATGTTTTGGGAAAGATTTGTAAAATATTTTCGCTGTAAAAGAATTAATGGATATTAGTATGTTTCCGTATTACTATATGGGAGAATGAAGTTTGACATTCCTAGTAGCATCTCAACTTATGTCAAGGTCTTTGTATCCGACCGACCATAACGCTGGCCGGTCAGATAAGAGTATAAACTTTGATGGCCAACTCAAGGAGTTCGGCCTTAAACGATCTTGTGTATGCTTAATCCAAGATAAAAATAGAAGAAAGAAAAATTTTTATGTCCACCTAATTATTCGAAATGTTCGTAATTATACCGTATATGTTTGATAGGACAGGCTTGACGGTAGCTGTATGTGTGGACCTTGTCAAGGGGCTTACTTTTGAGAGGTACTTTTTTTTTTTGTTATGGTGGAAATGGAAAGAAAAAATAAAGAGACTAATATAGAGGCAGCCTCATCAGTAACAATTCTTCTAACATCCAGACGGGCACATTCAATATCCATGTGTGCTCCCAACTTTGCGAGGAGATCAGCAGCTTCATTCCATTCTCTGTGCAGTCCCAGTTCCTTTGGATAAGGCTTTGGAAATCCAGGAGAAGACCCTTGTTTAAGCCATCATTGAGGCCATTCCATAGAGCTTGAGGACAACAATCACTGAGGCTGATTCAATAACAAATTTCCTCATGCCTCTGTCACATGCTGTGATCGGGGCAAAGAAATAACCTCGATTACAGAAGTGGGAATATAAGCACTTCTTAGAAAAACAGAGAAATCAAAAATCCATGGTCCTTTGTCATCCCTGACCAGACCTCCATGCTTGTTTTCTTATTCAGGTTGGAACTAGAATTGATGTTGATTTTGCACTAATGATGTTGGAGAGGCTTCCATGCCTCAGATTGAATGCCCTGAACCATGGGGTGAACAAGGGAGGAGAGGGAATGGGGTTGATTAAGGTCATCCACAAGCCTTTGAATGGTGAATTTCGTGTCGCAGTCTTTGCAAAAATCAATCAGAGAGTGGCTAAGAAAAGATATGCCCACTGATCTGTCCTTTTATTGAGGGAAATTGTTGCTAATGCAAGTTGTAGAGAAGAGGAAGCCATCATCAGTAAACTTACCTTAGAACAGCAACGTCCAGATCATTGTGGCCGGAATGCAGTTGGAGAGGATATAGGCGGTAGTCTCTAGTTTCCAACAAGCTATACAACACTCTGAAGTCATCCAATGTCTTTTATTTTCTCTGAACTTTGGCAAGAAATTTGTCCCTGAGGGTGAGCCATACAAATGTTTAGAATTTAGATGGGAATTTCAGTTTCAATATTTTTTACCAGTAGCTCATCATGTGTTGGGCACTATGCCTCTTACAAAATGTTGGCCTGAATTCTCATCCCGAATAAGTCTATCCTCCAAGTCAACAAAGAGAGTCCATGAGTTCCTCTTAGCATCATACAAGTTTCCTCAGGGAGCTTCTGTTCGAGTTCTGCCTGTTCCAGGAACCATTTGGGAGGAGGTAGTCGACAACTTTGATATCAGCCTTGGACTCGAATATGCTCGAGCTAAGGTTTAGTGATTAGTGGGGAGTCCCCTACCCATTTGTCTTTCCAAAAGTAGATGGAATCACCATTACCTAGTGCCTATTTGATACCTTCGATGATGAGGTTTCTTGTATTAAGGATGCTTCTCCAGTGCTTGAGGCCCTGGGTAGGGAATTAACTAAGAGACAGTCAGCCTTGATGAGATATTAGGCTCGAAAAATTTGAGCCCAGATTTTGTTTGAGCCCTAAAGATGACCCCGTTCAATTTTACCCATAAGAGCCAGGTTGTTTTGTTGGACTTGTTTGAGGTGGAGATGTCCATCCTTTTTGGCGTGACATGCACCATTCCAATTTACCAAGTGAACCCTTTGATCTCCCCAGAGAAAATTTCGATTGATTTTGTCCAATTGTGTAGGTTTCCTTATGAAGAGTGTGAGTCTGCATAGGATGCATAGGGATGGATTGGGCCACAGATTAATGGAAAGACATTTGAATTTCCAGTGCTGGATACTCTTAATCTATCAATAACAGCTCTATGAAGGTGAAGGAAAGGTCTTCCATGGACTGTTTTTGCACTAAGTATCAATGTCTGCGACCCTTTTGAAATCACAGGATAATGTTTCTAGCAAGCTCCTTGTAAACTAGGGGACATATAGATATGTATTTTTTCAGTGTTGATACATTGCCCAGACACTTGGTAAAAAAGATCGACCACATAGGTAGCCTTGGAATGACTTCAGGGTCATCCATGGATGCAAGGAATTCCTCAGTTCTCTCCTTACAAATCTAAACCCATAAGCTTTAAGCTCTTTTTCCAGAAGAGCAAATAAAGATCTTTACTTGGTTGAGGATCACCTTCTAGCAAACTATTCTCAAAGCCAATATGTCAAAACTCCAATTCGTTCAATTTCAGCTGAATATACCTATACTATTGTATCTGCCTCTCTCATCCACGTCATAATCCACTTCCAGCACTCATGAGCAAGGAGGGAGTAAGACAAATTTGAAGGGTGAAGTTCAATGATATTTCCAGGCAGGACAATTTTGCTTGGTGTAGTTCAATGAGAATTTTGAAATGGTAATGTTAGTTTTCAGGAATGAATAATCCTATCTTCTCCATTATTTCTTCCACCTCTTTACAGCACCAGAATAGCTTTTCAAACAATATCCAAACACTTTCTACTGAATAATCCAAATCTTACTCTTCCCCTCATAACACTTTAACCCTGTTGCAGCATTTCCTAAATGAGACTGCTCAGTAGGAATTAGGGAATAGTTAGATAATAAAAGATGGAGTGTTGTTAAGATCCTTCCATATTTTTAGGCTTCCTGTAAACCCAACAAACAAGATTAAAAGTTGAATAAATAAATGATGAATATTAGATAACCATTTAAATCACTTGATATAATTTTACTATTTATCCATCTAATTTTTAATCCTAATCGTTGTATCCACAAAGAATCTAAACATACAGAAAACCTTAACAGCTCTCTAAAGGAAGTGCTCAGTAGTCAATTATTTGTGATTTAACAAATTTCTTGTCGATTCATATTCCCTAGTGTTCATACCCAACCCAAGGCTTGGATATAAAGATGAGATAATAGAGAAGATCTCAAAACATCATCACTGGTTAATTATATCACTCTTACTAAACCACCCTTTTTAGTTCGGTGTTGTCAATGCACCTCAATAAGCATAAGAAAGCAAATGAGACTTCCATTCCCAGTCACATTCCTTGTACTACTACACATAAAATGGCCTGCTTTCTTCTCCAAAGACCAAGCTTAATGGAATTGTATCAGCATGCATATTTGTTGGCAAATTAGCAGCCAATATTTTATTTCAATAATTTGAATTACTCAAGAAAGTAAAGTAAGCCGATGCTCCACCTACTCCTTCAAACTTCTGGCTGCCTCTTTTTAGGCCCTCCTACTACTACACATGATTCATATCAAGAAAATTAGTAGCACCTTTTCAGCAATTTGCTCCAGTTGTCAGATGAGCTCAAAGTCCCCCTTCCCTGAACATGCCAAATGAAAAAACCAACCAATTAAAATGTGTCAATTATTGGATTAAACAGGAAAACCTATTTTTGATCCAAATGTCAATTCCCCATCCCCCCTGTACAAAAGTACCAAACCAGAAAAGAGAGAGAGAGAGAGAGAGAGAGAGAGAGAGAGAATAGCTTAAACCCCAATCCCAGTCCCTTAAGAGAAGGAACAGATACTAAAACACAATGGACGTTCAACTTCTGTTACAGCAAGTTAATGTCCCTTTGAAAAGGTCACCTTTTAGAATGAGTAAATGCCCCCTTTGAAGAGATTAACCAGCACCAAATCATGATATACAATTCAGGTGTTCCTATATACAACAAAATTCTCTCTCTATTTCTTGCAAAATACAAAACAATAAGTGTGTGCTGTGCGAAAGCACTAAGCAAAGAAGTAAGCAGAGAAAAAACAGGAAAAAAAATAAGCATAGTAGTCTACAATCACCATTCAAGAAATTATTCAGGCATCCTTATCAAGGAATAAATAATCAAAAAAGGGTATCTACCTTGAACAAATTAGAACAAATTTTGAATTTCATCTATGGCAATGCCAGAAAATAAGTGTTTAGGGTTTGGGGTTTCCATTAGAATTTCTAGACAAAATTGCTTTGGCATTCCATTTTTTGTTAAGAGAAGATGAGCCCTGCATAATATTAGAGTTGCTCCATTGTGACTTAAAGGTTACGAGTTTCAACCATAAAACATATCTACAATGTAGGAGTAAGGCTATTAATCCTACCCTCCTTAGACCTCTGTATGTGAGACCCTCGAGTACAAGGTCATCCTTTTATTCCGCTTTTATTTAGGCTGTAGAAAGTCTGGAGTTTAATGAAGCAGAAAACTAAATAACTACCATGGACAAATATCAAAAATGCATGCACCAAATAACAGTACGTATACTACACATTGATGATGAAAATGCTTTACAGGAAAAAGTCAATTAGAATTTCTGGACAGAAAGTGCTTTTGCATCCCATTTTTGTTAAGAGATGGTGAGCCTTGAGCAATGTTAAACGTTACTCCATTTTGACTTGGAGGTTATGGGTTTCAACCATACAGACATCTCAACAATATAAGAGTAGAGTTACAAATCTGATCCTCCTTAGACCTCTTTAAGTGTGTGAGACCATCAAGTACTAGGCCATCTTTATTCCACTTCAGTTTAGGCGGTGCAAATTCTGGAGTGAAATGAAATAGTAGGCTAAACAACATCACCACCAAATATCCAAATTGCATGCACCAGACAGTTGTTTGGTGCACACAATTCACCAAACAACTTCCCCGTCCAAATGTATATTACCCATTGATTACTGCAACACATTGCACACAATTTACGCTAATAAACACACACAAAACAAACTCAAATGATTTTTTTATTTTTCAGAATGTGTCTTCATCAATGTGGCACACTAAAGTCTCCCCTATGCATTCTGGCATAACTTTTATTTTGTTAGCCTTCATAGAATCATCATCCTGTATCTTCAACTTATCGATCCAACTTAATAAATTGCAACAAATCTTCTAGCTTAAAAAGACCCAGCTATATCTATCCTTAATATTTTCAGAATCCCAATCCCTTCTGCCATAGACACCATACAATTAAAATCCTCGTACTGAATTTCCATAATATGTTGAAACAAACCTCCTCTATTTCTAGAGGACAAATTTTCATGAATTTCCTCAAAGCCATCAAAACTTCCATGGCATAGCCTACATATGAGTGAGTGACAACAAAGGAGAAGGTTGTACTCTTCTGAAAGTCAGAATACCAAATCTAATGAATGTCCTTAAGTTTTTTGAATCAGCATGAAGGGACGAGGAATATGATGGCTAGATAAATAATCAAATATAGATATGAGCCATGTTCCATGGAATCAAGTTACAAAGACTGAGCTAGGAGTCTTTTAAAATTATTTGCATTACATCATTCAATCAAATGGCTGAGAGTCCCTATCTCAAGTATCGAACACATTTCTAGAGACTGCGATTTCAATTCCAAGAAGATAGTGCTAGAATTGTCCCACATGATATCACTCATATTTAATAATTTATTAAAATGATTAAAAGTTATAATCCCATTTTGTTTTATTATATTTTATTAAAAAAATTATTTCCTTTAATAGCTCAATCTCTAATGGAATGAAGGGTATTTTTATATGATTATAGAAACGGTCATCTTCCTACCCTATAAATAACAAAATTACTCCCATTTGTAGATTAGATTCAATTGACGGGTTTTTTGAATTATATATAAAAACTGATTTTAAAAGGGCTATCAGAAAAACTGAAGGGATAACCGAAACTCCTATCACAAATTTTGTAACTCCCATGATTGAAAATAGATGAAAATAAAGAGAAATTGAATTTAGGTTTTTCTAGAAAAGAACTTTGACCATGGTTTTAGATATATTATAAACATTAAATTCCACATTACGAAAATCATGAAATAACATAATAATTATAACGATCCATAAATGGTTTAAATATCATAAAATTCTTACAGATAGTTCCATAGGCACTTCTTGGAAAAATGTTGAATCCAAAAAAGTAATCATCCACAGGAGCATGAAACCACTGGTAAAGAAGTAGAATACCAAAGCCACTCATCCAAAAGAGTTCCTTTAATGCGCACATAAGGAATTCAGAAGCATCATGCTCTTTGTAAAGCTTGCCTTTGTCCTTCCATTTCCTTCATATTAATTCTTTTTGTTTAAATCCAAAGAAATTAAGTATATTCAATTTTGTCAGCAAGGGAGTGCCACCCAAGTTTCAAAACTTCCTTCATATTAGTTGGAAGACATATCTCCACAGAGATTTTTCATCCGCAAAAAGACAATTTTTTTTCGAGGTGGGTAACTAATAGAAAAGAGAAAGGGAAGAAAATATTATGAATCATGAAGTAAATAAAAGGTATTAAGCACAAAAGGTAACAACAAAGAGAAACACACGACGAACATTTCATGTTAACTACCGACAAAAGACTCAAATCTGCATCATTTTTGTCCTTTCATTTTAACTAGGTGACTGAGGGGGAAAGAGAAATAGGGAGGGAAGTTCTGGATGCAACTTCCATGATTATTAAGTGATCATTCCCCGAAAATAGAAGTTAATACAGTCATAAGCTTAACCAGGGACACAGCAATAGCGTACATTACATGTATATATTCTTATGTGAACATCGACATAATTGTAAAAGAGGATCTGACATCGATCAGAAATGCACAATAAAAATTGTACCTCAACCGAAATGAAAAGATAGTATATCAATTAAACAAATTAAGTGCCTTATATGGTGTAAATAGCCTCAAATTGCATCTCTTCACGTATAAAAAAGAATTGATCGGAAATGAGACAACTTACATTTCAAATAACTTTGATGGTACCCACCAGTGTCCTGAGTTAAACACCAAAACATCTGAATTAACCCATTCCTTGCTAATATCATCCAACTTGTCAAGCCTGAGTGTTGACATCACCCTCTTTGGTCCCTGTTTTGGTGCCCTTCCAGGCTGCACTAGGAAAACTGAGCGGAAGAACTCTACAGTCAAATTAAAGGATTTGAACCGAACACACAAGTATCTAACCGTTTTTGTTATCTTACTTCCATTCACCTCATAAACACTTTTCTTATCCTCAACTGCAGTCATAAGCATACATATCATAGACTCCCACTGTGTTCTACTCATAGAATCACCCACAAAACTAATCCTCTTTCCTCGAAGCATTTCCAATATATTTGACATATTAAACCGAGGAATATTGCAGTTTTGGGGCTTCCACCTCCATGTAAGGTATTCATCGACTTTCCTCCCATTAGCCAAGCAATTGAATCCTCGTTCTACGAAAGGGCATTCAGAAGAATTGTACAATGGGTATCCATCATCCACAACCCAACTTCCACTGAAAACATCACAGCTCTTTTGGGAGCCATTGACATTGAACATACTATGTCCATGAAATGTGTGACTGAGATTATGGAAAACATTGAGATGTCCACCAGAAATAGCCAAAATGAAGCTAATAGGCACAATGATGACAAGAGTATAGAATTTCCGTGAGACTGAACTGCCTCGTTGTGGGTCGATCTTTGGACTACCAAAATTAGGGGTCCATTTATTAAAAGATCGACTCCTGCTCAATTTAATCATCCTTTCAATCTCCGTACTGCCTACTAGAATTAAACCACTTCCAAGGGTAGTGACATTACCAAAGCTTTGGTACACAAAACTCACTACTCAATAGAATGCTTGTTCCCATAAAAAATCCACTCAGAAACATCAACCCCATATGTCCATATTCAAACCCCTTCAAATTACAACCAAGAAAATCAAGAACGATATTAGAAGAATAGCACACTTAAAAAGTCTATCACAAGCCCCAACTCTTGATCAAATTCCTCGAACAAATGCAAAAGCGACTGCACCAATGACCGTACCACAAGTTAGTTCAATCACTATCGAACGAGAAGCTTGAATAGTAAAGCAGTTTCAAAGCACCATAGCCAACAAATGCTAGACTAAATCTCCATTCATAATTATCCAATAAATAGAAACTTACAACAATAGTGACCAAAAAAGACAACAAAAGAATATAGAACATACTCAAAAACCAAAATGGCTATCTATCAAATCTCATGAAAAATCAGAAATCATGAAAGAAAAAACAAATGGGCATCAGAGATATTTGATAAAATTACCAAATCCAGAGTCTAGTTCGTAGATCAACGGACATTTCTCGTTCCAGAGGTTGAGCTTTGGGTAGTAGGATTATGGGGGGAAGAATCCAGGGTAGTAAACATCAGCGCGTACAGTGGTGAGATTCGAAATGGGGACAAGGATCGAAGTTGGATCGCAACTACGCATGAAAAAGAAAAACTAGAACGCGCAAACGAAATAAAGTAAATAAGCAGTTGGAGATTCGGTAATCAAGGAGGATTTATCAGGTAATAGCATAAAGCTAGCAAAGATAGTTTAAGAGGTTTATGAGCACAGCTGTGAGCTGTTGACATAATTATTTCCATACTACCCTCATAAAATAATAATTATGATTTATTTATTTATAACAATCTCAACAACAAAATCTTGAGTTTACGACAATAATTATTTTATTTACTTATAATAATTTATTACATCCCGTCGACACGCTGACATTTTGTTCTGTTTAGTGGTGTGCAGAATCCAACTCGGAGAACGGAGCCGAAACCGCGACGACAGGACCACCCGAATCTGTTCGAAATTCGGATCCAGGGACGCATCAGGAACTAATTGAAAAAAAATTTTCAGTTGGTTATTGAATCTTTTATTATAAATTATGTATACTATAAATCAAAATAAGATGTCAAATATATAAAATTAACACCGTAATTTATCATTCGATACTCAGATTAATACTGAATTAGACAAATTAGAACATAAATTAGAAACGTGTAGGATGAAAGATTTGTATGAATTATGCTAACCAAATCATAAGTTTCTAATATTTGAATACATATTTAAATATTATGAGACTCATATTTGAACAAATATTAATAAATGATAGCTTAGTTTTCAACATGCAAAAGATACGAAAATAAAAGTATAACACCTGCTATGTTAACGGGCTTAAATTTATACTGGTATTGAACATCTTCGTAGAATAAATAATTGATTATTTTTGTCTTTAATTAGCTTTATATTATTCTTGAGTAAGTATTTATTTTCTCTAAACACTCTGATTGATTCAGCATCTTAAACACATGTACTAACCCAACCCTCATAATCATTTCAAGTAAAATAAGGTCTTTTATAAGTATAATTGTGATTTATGAGTGTAATGTGACACTTTTTTATATAAAATATCATTTATATAATTTTGAAATAGTAAGTTTTATTAATTATTGATGTGATGCATTAACTAATAATATCTTTGTTAATTTTGATCGATTTTTAGAAACAATCTAACCCTTTTTAGCAACTCACCTCTATACATTAGCACAACTCTCCAATCTCTAGCAGTCTGGCTCTTTAGCCAAACTATTTTTTCAAACACCTTATATGTTTTGATGATTTATCTTTTAAAAAAGACAGCCTCTGAGTCAATTGATCAACAATCTTCCTATTTTGATAATATGATCTTCATGATGCTTCATATTTGGTAATTTATCGTTTTGATAAAGTACTTTTTTGACGACTTAAATTATTTTAACAGCCCAGATTTAAATATTCAAATTTATGTTACCCATTTTGGTACCGAACTCATTAATGTTCAGTAATAATTTACCTTAGTTTTGATATTACACAACCGAGTATAACCAATACCTAATGCAAACTTTACTCATGAAAATGTGTATTTCCTTGCATTATTATATTGTCTATAGAAAGTGAAAGATATCCTAATTCTTGAACTTGTATGCTAACAATATAATAGTGTTGCGTCCTGAGTTTTCGGCCACCAAGCGAACAACGTCCGAGCGAAACTTACGAGTTTCAAGATGGACAGAAAACGCACAACATAGAGTAAAGTGTGAAAGAGTAAAGGGGACGAGGACTTCGTACTCGATATCTTTTCCGTGGAAAGCCCATTTAAGATTGCAAAGGGGAAAAACCACGGTCACGGACGGACGGCTAGGAAGTTCCACTATGGATTAAGAAGAATACAACATGACTCTCGATGGTGCATTTTGTTACCACCAGAAATTATAAGTTTTAAGCTCTGTTTCTCTCTTCTTACTTTTCTCTAGGAAAATGCTCTCAATATGGACTTAAGGAACGAAATTACAGAATCCTCTCCTTGGTGCTTGAAGGGAGGTATTTATAGGAAAAGAAAAAGTTATTCTGTTAGGGACACGTAGCACTAGCGTGTCAGGGGCGCCTGCCACAGCTTAGCTAGTGCGGCGTGCCAGGGACACATGTCGCCAGGACAATGGTGGCTGTTACTGCTCTGCAGATACGGCGCACCAGGGATGCCAGTCCTGCAGATACGACGTGCTAGGAGCCGTTAGATCATGATGACGCATCTTTTTTCTGTTATAGGGAATCATCTGAGTTAGCACGCTCGGATACTTTGATATCTTATATGGAGACGTCTAATCGGACACTTCTCGAGTTTCTTTGATGGCGTCAGTCCCCTTTAAGGGTCCTCGTACTCCCATGGAGTAAACGGACCTCTCGGGTTTTTGTCACTATTTGGGCCCCTTGGGCCGTGAGCGTGACTTTGGGCCTTCCTTTTGGGCCGCCCTCATCCTCATTTATAAGTTTGGGAAGAATTTTAAATATAAAATCTTATTAATAAAGACTATACATTAATTTAGTGGAATATATAAGTTGAAATAGCCAAAGATTAATCTTCTGTTAAATAAAAAAAAATGCTACAAATATAACATAACTTATTCCACGTGTCTATAACAAGGGTTATTTCAAATTTAACACGAATAAAGTAAATTTTGATAATTTATCCTTTGAAACTTCTCTTAATTAAAAATCTAAAAAATTGCTGATTTTGAATTATAAATTTTAAATTGGACTTTTGTAGTCTTAAACAGATAAAAATTATTAAAAATAAAATCAAAAAATTTTAACTTATTTGTATTTTCTCTATTTTATTCTTGACATTTATGATTTCCATTTTAAAAAGAACTGGAAAATTTCTAAAATTTATTCTTATTATTTTAATTTTATCAGTTTTATTTTTAATTTTTTGTCTGGATTTATTCCTAATTAATATTTTTATCCCAATTTAATATTTGATAAAATTTCAAGTCTAATATGATCATATTTATACGTAATTCCAACATTAGAATTGTTACATCGCTTCTCCATTGTGGATGCTGAAATTTGATAAATTTAGTGATTTTTTATCATAAAATACAGCTGAATTTTAAATAAAAGTTAAAAATTGAATCATATTAATAAAAAATTAGGTATAAAAAATTTAAAAATTAATTATTTTAAAATAATTAGATTATAATTATTTATTAAAATATAAACGATCAAAATAAAGCGAATAATAGATAGATTTTGGTGGAGTTGATTAAGAGAGTAATAAAGGCCATATCATTTTAGGATTATCAAAATACTAAGTGTTTTATTTGTCTATCACTTATTCATCGTGTGCCATTAAGCATTTGGTTCACTTGATAAAAATACTCTTATTTTAGTCTCAAAAACCCTTTTTCTCATTTCTCATGAAAAATTAATATGTATACTGTAAATTACGATGAATTACACAAATTTTGAATTGAATTCTCGGTTCTCATGCTATAAATCAAAATAAATAGCTTAAAAATATAAGACTTACTTTTTAATTTATCATTTATTATTTAAATTAAAATTGACCAGTTAAATTAGCAAGTGTGTAAGAGAAATAGTTGAGAAATGGCTTGTAGAGGTAGGTAAGCTGTAACGTCTCATTTTTTGTCCATATTTATGACATCGTTATTAATATGCAATAGGTCAATTTTAAAAATAATTATATGATAAAAAATTTTAAAAAAATTAAAATAAAGGGAATCAGGCTCAATGCTCGAATCGTGTATATCTCCACGCTCATGCATATTTGAGGCGATAAATATACGCCTATACTCATGCATATTTGAGGCGATAAATATACGCCTATAGAGTACTCATACACATCTCAAGTAAAATGTGTAGTGCTCGAAGTATGTTTGTTACAGTGCTTATGCGCTGTTGAAGTAGTGTGTTAGCGCTCAAGATGTGCCTCGTGCAGCATTTGTACACGGCTATGTGTGTGATGTCACCTAATGCAGGTTTGTCTAGTGTTCATAATTCCAATTAAGTATATGAGGCCTTTTGCGTTAATTTTTTATTATTTTCATGGTAAAAAGAAAGAAAAGAGAGAAAGAGAAAAGAGAATGGAATAAAGGAGAAATGAAGAGATTTTGGAATTATTTCGGGTTAAAACTACTAAATCTAAAGGTTATGACAAGTATATCTAAATCATTTTTTGGTTTATTTTGTAATTTCTTCAATTTTGCTTATATTTCTTGTTTTACTGTATATACATATTACATTTTGCATACATTTTTTGATTATTATTGTATATGTGTATTTTACCAAATGTTTTAAAATTTTATTAATTTTTATTGAATATTTAAAGATTTTATTTATTTTTTAATGAATAAGTGAGTATTTTGAGGGATTTGATGCGTCCATAGTTCTCAAATTTTGGAACAGATTAGATAGCCTTTCATTCTTTTATTGCGGATCGAACTGGAG
>JAOVVI020003108.1:6225-19689 GCA_028571085.2 Nepenthes alata | reverse complement strand
TTGGTTAAAGAGAGATGCTACTAGGGACCTGTTACAGACCACAATAATTTATAAATGTATAAATAAATTCAAATACAGTAAAAATTAAACTATCAGATTATTAGCCTTATATACAATATACATTAATAAGTCCAATTGAAATTTAAAAATATATAATTATCCATAACATGTGCAAAACTACAATTATAAGTCTTCGATATGATCTTCCAAATTCGGAGCCTAATCAACTTCTAATCTCTACCCCGTCTCATCGAATATAACAGGTATGTACTAATCTGGAGGCAAGAAAATATAGTAAGGGTGAGTCAAATACTTAGCAAGTGTAATATAATCAAAAATAATAACGATATATGTAAAACAAAGTAAAAAAGAGATATATAAGTATAATGAGGATGCGTAAATATAAAATATGATAGAATATGTTTTTAGAATACAATTGACTTCTTATATTTTATCCTTCTTCTCTTTGGGATGTAAATTATATATAATTACTCATTTTTACGGATCAGGGCTAATAAATTTTACTAGCTAAAGATGCAGAAGAATGAGAAAATGATTAAGATACTCCACATGATCAAAGGCCGTGAATTCTTATTTTAGATTCAGAGGAGGAGCCATCTACATATCATGACTGTAAATGAACCAATAATAATATGCCCTCACATGTACCCCCGGGGTCCAGGGGCAGTCATCGTCCTTCCACGGTAATATTCTAAGGCTTGTTAAGAGTATCACCCGTTATAATACGCGACTAGGATAATCCTTAAATCACCACTATAATACTAATGGCAGGCCAAACGATATTACCCTCCATAATATAAATCTGTTGTCCTAATTTGGTAATTTTTTATTCTTTGAGGGGAGGTCCACCAAACTACTTTAACAATTTTTTTCATCCGGAAGAATAAATCAATCATATAACAAACTGTAAAATTTTTCTCCAAATACTTACATGATTTTTATCTTTCTTTTGAATTTAATTCTTCTAATGACTTAATTTGCATATGAATATCATAAACATAAGAAAGAATAGGAATTGTTACCACCGAGAGGCAATTATAACTTTAGAGGCTTCCGGGTAACAATTCATTCACAATTGGTTAATGAACATATTTTTGGGAATATGCAATTAAATGCATGCAAATATATACGCAACTTAATTTAACAATTAAATAATGTGAAAATTATACAAAATTTACCAAAGGGACTCAGGTGAATAGCACCTGCGCGTGAACGGTATCCGGTCGTGCATATTGGACAATTCTCAAAAATTCAAACATCAAATGGATAAATTACCAAATTTAAGACATGGGTAATTATAATTTTAATTCAATTTATACATAAAATTTAAAATATATGCTTAAACGATGTCTGAGCGCGGTTTAGTTCTAGCGAACGAAAATTCACAAAAAACTATCAAATCGAATATCCAATAGATAAATTAACTTATATAGGATATGATTAATGATATTTTATACCTAATTTATGTAAAAGCCCCAAAAATTGGAGGCCGAAAACACCCGGGCACGGGATTAGGATTTTAGTGCAAAAAATGGTCAAAATCCATAAATTCGGACATGAAGTTCATATATGTGCATCATCTAGTTGTGGTAATCATATATACATGTATAGGTCAGGTATTGAGATAATAATATCTAAATGGGGTGGAACGAAAGTCAAAGAGAATAGAAGAAAAGGTTATTGGTGTATTTGTCTCAACTCGATCTACCATTTTTTCAATTAGCTCGAGTTCGGAATCGGACTCGGAAAGCTTCGTTCTCCACTTCTCTCTCTACTACTTCGTGCGACTTCTCTCCCTCCACATGTGCAGCTGCTGCACCACCTCCAGCTATCGCCGACCATCGGTGCACAACTTGCCGCAGCCACCATCTCCTCCTCCTCCGCGATGTTTAGTGGCGCCAAACCCTAACCCTCTCTCACGCTCTCACACTCTCTCCCCGATTCCCTCTCCCTTCGTTCTTTTCCTTTTGCTTTTATTATTATTATTATTATTATTATTATTATTATTATTATTATTATTATTATTATTATTATTATACATATTTTATTTCCTTTTAATCTCAAAACTCAAATCGATACTCGAATGACCAAATGAGCGCACATCGGGCGCCGGCCTAATAAGTCCAAATATCCTCCAAAATTTTATAATATTTATTAATTTTTATCACATTTAAATTATCCAAAATAATTATAAATAATCTCAATTAAATCGGATAAAAATTTAGAATATTATAATATCTATTGGGAAATAATATATATTATTTCCATCAAAAGATTTTTTTTTGATAATTTTTTTCATCAAATGATACATCTTGAACGAACGTATTTATTAAAAAATTTCTCTTTATTATATATATGTCAATAGGACCATATTTATTTAATCAATTTAATAAATTAATAATTCATATGTCTTGTCATGTAGGATATATTTTTAACATTCTTTCACTTAACTCATATGATAATATTATTTATCAGAATTGATTAAAATAAATTTTAAGCGTACAATATTACCATCCTTTAATAACTTATATGTCATAATATTATAATCAAGTAGTTGACAAATACGAGTCATGACGGTTTCACATCATTATGTAACATAATTTCTTTCATGTACCACAACACCTGTAAATTACATGATTAAATCTTTAAATGGGAAATATCATAGGGTTCAACAATAACACCTTAGTGAAAGATTATTCCTATTATTATTAATCCAAAACTTTTTAGTCCAAACAATATAAAATAAATTGGAGATATCAGAAATACATTATGAGAAATCTCAAATATCAGAGTAATATCATTACATCATCGGTAATGATAAAGACCCATACTGTCAATATGATTTATAAATACTTTTGGAGGTAGACCTTTAGTTAATGGATTTATAATTATAAGTTTAGTGCTAATATACTCTATTGACACCTTTTATTTTTAAATTTTACTTTTAATGGCAAGATATTCAATTGTCATGTATTTAGCACCCTTTGAATACTTGTCATTCTTTGAGAAGAAGACTACTACGAAATTATCATAACAAATTTTCAGTGGCTTGGCTATACTGTCGACAATTTCAAATTCTGATATAAAATTTCGTAACCATAATGCATATATAGTGGCTTCAAAGCACGCCATAAATTTTACTTCTATCGTGGACACAACAATCACAGATTATTTTATACTTTTTCATGAAATAACTCCTCCAATCAAAAGAAAAATATATCAATATGTGAACTTTCTGGTATCTAAACATCAAAATAATCTGAATCTAAATATCCTATCACCTCTAAATAATCAGACTTCTTATAGGTAATTATGTAGTCTTTATTTTCTTATAAGTATCTCACCACTTTCTTTACAACTTTTCAGTGATCCATACCAGTATTATTTTGGTATCGTCCGAGTATACCAACCGTAAAACTTATATCTAGTCTAGCATAAGTCTGTCCATATATCAAACTTCTTACAGTAGATACTAAAGGAATATCTTTTATTTGATTTTGTTCCCATTCATTTTGTAGGTATTGTATTAAACTGAATTTATCACCTTTTTCGACAAGAACAATATTAGCTGCACAGTTTTTCATTTCAAATCACTCTAAAATTTTCTTGACATATCATTTTTGAGATAATCCCAATAATTCATGTGATCTATCTCAAATTATTTCTATTTCTATCATATAAGTTGCCTCACCATATTTTTCATACCAAAATTTTTAGAAAGATTGTCTTTAATCTCATGTAACAAACTAAGATCGCTGCTTACAAATAATATATCATTAAGATATAAAATTATAAATATTAACTTGCTTCCACTGACCTTCAAGGATATACACTGATCTTTTTTTGGTAAGTAAGATAAATATATTAAGATATAAAATTTATAAAAATCTATATTCTATCTCCAAGTATTTTCTCAACTTAGATGCAGAATATATGGGTTAGGGTATCGCCTAAGTGACATAACACTATTCAGGAGTAGTAAAATAACAAAACTACATCGGACTAGTCCCAGTTACAGATCCTCGATTGAACTCGACTAATCAGCATTTAACATCGTCAGACAAATCATCCAAATCTTGAGAAACCTCACCGAAATCCGTACAGGCCGCAGCCAGTTGCATACCGCATCTCGAACATTACTGACGCGGTCAGTTTATTGCTACAGTCCAAAGCAATGCAAATGTATACCTCGATCAGTTTACCTCACCTCAGTCAATTGCATGAATCTCGATAATATCAGTAGCAGCAGCTCACGGGCATCAGCATGGCATCAGAATTTCCATGGGCAGCTACTTAAGAATGCAACACGAATAAAGTAATTGACTAATAGTCAATATGCAACAACACACACCATTAACGGTAGCAGCATACCACAGTTGGCAGCCTAATGCTTAGGCAGAATTCCAAAATTCATCAGGAAGACAGCTTCCATACGGCAATATCTTATTTCATCAAATTTCAATAATTCAGCATATCATTCACACAGCATTCGGCAGGACAGCAGCCACATGGAGCAATCTAAAGACTACAATTTAGCTTTGTGGTCCAATAACTTCCATCTGTATATCTGCAATCACAATTGGCAGCCTCATACTGCAGCGAAAAATCAAAAATTCAGCAGGATGACAGCCCCTACACGCCAGCAATTTACTTCAGCAAAATTCCAATAATTCAGCTGGAAGACATCACACATACAGCACAGGAATTCAATAGGAAAACATCACACACACAACAACCTTGTAGTTGGTTTTGCTCAGGCAAACCAACAAGCTACCCTATACATGAGGATGAGAAGAAGAAGAGTGTTTTTTTTAGGCTTTTTTTGGTTTTTTTAGGATAGGCTTTTGCCTAAAGCCATTAGAAGGAGTGTCTCGGCCATCATAAGAGTCCTCTATTCCGTGTGCTCCAAGAGTAGCAAGTTGCTTGCGAAACTCCTGACATATTCCTTCTCAGCTTGCCAATATTGGTTCCTGGGCTTGGTTCCCCACCCTGATGATAATTTGGGGCAACATGGTATGGAGAGCCAAGCCTGGGGGCATTGCCAAGTGCAGGAGATCCTACAGTCTTAACATGACTATTTGATCTTCCTAAAGCATCCAAACGGTCCGCATCCGTAATAGGTCGAATGGGGATGAGGGGTTCATATGAGCCCGTCTCATCAGCAGCATTCGAATTAATTCCACGTTTCATAATATCTGCATATAATACTGGATGCCGCTCCACTTTGATGTTTTCTTGATGAGAACAGCCGCACATAAGCACATCAGCCACTGTCTGGGTAAGGGATTCTTGTTCTTCAAGAGGAGAATCTCGTCCATTAGTGGAAAGAAGACCAATACATGATTTAACAGTAATGGGGTCCATCAATAACTTATCAACATTTACTAGGGAGTCCGAATCCCATTTAGAGGGAAACTGGGCTTCTTCGAGAGAGCTGTCTACTGATGTTGCCTCAGATTCAGGATGTTGCTGGGACATCTCCTGATTCTCCATAGTCTTGGAATCTAGTCCAGGAACTAACAGATCAGTGGGCTTCTTCTGATGTTCACTCATAAACTGAGCCCGTAAAAGGTCATTTTGGTCCCTAACCATAGACATAACAGCTTCAACATCGGGCTATAGAGCATCCATTTGATATTCCACAACCAAATCTGATGGAATAGCTTCAATGACAGGATCTGTACAAATGCCTTTAGTTTGGCAAGAATTCAGTGGCATATCATCAATCCTGATATCCACATTCTGAGATTTGTCCTCAGCAGCATTGTCATCCAGAAACTCTGGAGTCATGTGATCAACCGAAGCTTTCCCTAGAGCAGAACTAGGATCAGGCTGGTAGGAACAGGACACCATCTCACCTGATGGATCTAGTTGCTGCTCAATACCAATGTCAATCTGAATGCTATCATTCACACCAGGATCCAAGTTCTTAGGGCTTTCATAAGTAGCTTCCTGCACTACATAATTCAGAGGAGCCAGCATGGGTGGGGGAGAATGTTTAGCCCACCTCATTGGCCAATATATCATTTTTGTTTTGCATTGGTTAGCATATTTCTTTGAGTTGTGGGACATATCTCGTCACGTGGGACATATTTCTAGCATCCTTTAGTTAGTATGATTTGACAGAGCCCTTGGTATCATCGCATGTTTCTTTGAGTTGTGTTTCCACTATAATGGCCAGCTTTTAGATATTTGTGAGGGTCTAATATGGTTGTAAACTTTCCACATTTGGAAACTTCCTATGAAGTCTGCCAAGATTCCGAGCAATAGATTGCTTTTTCAAAGCTTACATTTAGTAATATATCATGAGTTGCTCAAACTTATGAGTATACTTCTCAACAACCAAATCTTGTCAATTTTGAAAAGCAAGTCCTGTCTAAAATTCTTCAGTAAATTTTTTTTTTTAAGTTCCTTCTTCATTTTTCCCCCATTTGAATTTTGCACTTTTATTTCTAAAAATTTATCTTTTTGGGTAGGTATTCCCACCATATAGTTACATGCTTCTTTAATTTTTTAGCCACAAGTTTTACCTTCATTGGTACTATTTTGTCCTTGAGTTCAAAAATGCATTTAACCATGTTCATGCAATCAATGAAATTGTCATGTTGGGATTTTCCTTTACACTCTAGAATCTCAAATTTGTATCTTTATAATTCTTGGTAATGTCAATACTCTCTTTGAGGAAAAGGGCTTAGTACATCCTCATCATGCAATTGATGGTCACTATGAAAAGAAATTGATTTATCATCTTAAGTGGCTGATCTTGAATAATTTTCTTGGGATGTTCTAGGTCACCCGCAAGCCTCCATGTGCTCTAAATGTCAATGTAGTTGTTGGAAATGCCTTATTTATTCAAATATCTCAATATAGTAGAGGTGACATTCTCTCTCTCTCTCTCTCTCTCTCTCTCTCTCTTTACAGGCTAAAGGATATTATTCTGTAATCCTCTCTCATAACTCATAATAACCATGAGATAAATTGATACATTTCTGAAATGGGACGTTTCGTCGCAACTTATATAACAAATGTTTTGACCCCCACAGTAAATTAGCGAAAGTAGTATACAATCAAATATTCAATACACGTAAAGAATATTTGTATCTAAATGATACAAGCACTACGAGTATAAAAATAAAGCAACAATAATAATAAAAAATAATCTTTTTCGTAACGAAGGAAAAATCCGATACCCACGATAATCGAAAAAAATCCTCCGGGTTTTAACGGCCAGGGAAGAAATGAGCTATGAAAATTAACTTATAGATTGAGTGGTGACAGCGCACTAAGCTAGTCGATTTACTCCCATCTTGTGATCCCTACCAAAGAACTCCTTGGATTTGCCCACGACAACGGAACCAGACGCCTTTTAGTCTTCACGTCAATCTTCCCTCTCGAGTTATTTGAATTGCCGAACTCACTGGATCCCAGTGTTCACGCCACCAACGTCACTATAAATGTTAACAGGCGAGAGAATAGAAAGAAAGATGAAGGGAGAAAACTTTTTCAATCAAGCACAAAGGTTGGACTTAAGTTTTCTCAATAATCGAGCACACATATGAGGAGCTTTTCAACTGATATGCACTCTCAAAAACGTTCTGAGCCAGCTAGGGTTAAAAGACATAGGACATATATTTATAGAGGATTCAAAAACATCTTTAAAAAATTAGCCGTTGGGAGCAAAAGACCCCATGCGCTCGAGCGCTCATCGGGCGCTGAATAGGGTTGAGTGAAATTAGTCCGCGCCACTCGAGCGCTTGGCGTGCGCTAGCTAGGGTTTGAAAAAATTATCCCCGGGTGCTTGTCAAGCGCCCGATTCGCAAAATAGAGCTCAAGCGCTGAGCGCCTGAGACGGGAGGCGCGCCTTGATGGCACCTCGGGCGCCCTTCCTGGGATGGGGTGAAAAATACGACACGGGGCGGTGAGAAAAAGCCGGAACACTGAGATTTGATGATGACGACCTTCAGGTATGAAACGGATAAAAATCTTTCAAGCCGATATGTTGTTGTAGTTACCGAATGCGCCGACAAGAGATTAGATAAATAGCTCGACACGGTTACGGAATATGCTAACTAAAAATATACCTAACAATTTCAAATACAAAAAGGTTTGATAAGAATTAGAATAAGAGAAAATGTTGAAATTAATTATGGAAGAATACGTTAATAAAATTTATTTTTATGTTCTTTCTTTATTTTTTACATGTTTTAATCTTACTCTTTCTTTCTAGAGTTAATATTTTTCATAAGTTCTTACACCCTATAGATGCATGTTTTTTTTTAATTTTCTGGCCACTTTTTGTTTCATTAGATTCATCATTTCCTTGAGTTTGAAAATACTTTGACTATTTTCATCAAATGGATGAAATAGTAGGTGTAGAATTTTTTCTTTAAATTGCAATATCTCAATCTTATAATTTTATGATTTTTAGTAATATTCACAGTCTCTTCAAGGAAAAGGGTTTTGTACATCCTCACCTACTTTAACCAGTGGTAGGCACTTTGAAAATGATTTGATTCCTCATTAACACTAGTTCATCTCGAATCATTTTCTTGGGACATTCTAGGTTGACCATGAACATCCATGTGTTTGAGATGTTGGTGCAATTGGTAGACTTGCTTTCTTAATTCAAATATCTCAATATCATGGAGGCCATGTTCTTTTTCCTGGGCTCCAATATTTTATTAGGAAATACGTAATCTTCTTATTTTGTAAATATTGTATTAGAAAAATTATATTTTAGGATAATTATAATCTTTGTTATATTTGTTAGTTGTTTCTTTCTTTCACTGTAATATTGTATAGATATTTTAGTGTATTAGGAGATTTTGTTTCTTTCTTTCAAAAGCGATAATGGTATTGTATGGCTTCACTTGTTTCTAACCTCCACGATTGCTTTTCTTCCTTTCTCACCATTTTCTTCCTCCTCCCTCACCATTTTTGTTCTGCTTCGTATTCTTTCATGGTATCAGAGCCATGGCACACCACCACAATACTTTTGACAACACATCTAGCAACGACAACTCAGATCCTGAATACACACAATATCTCTTACAATTTTAAAATCTTTCAAATCCATGCAACCCTTTTCGACTGGAAGCTGACGATAGTCTGGCTATCACATTGGTCACCGATTTGCTTACAGTCAACAACTATTCCAATTGGTCCAGAACCATGCATTGAGTCTTAAGGGCTAAAAACAAACTCCAATTTATTGAGGGTACTATTCCTAAACCCATCGATTCCACCTATTCCCTTTTTGAAGCCTAGGGACGATGCAATGACATGGTGGTTTCCTGAATTCAGAACTCTATCAGCCCATCCATCAAATTCAGTACTGTTTTTGTTGATGACGTTTCCGAAATCTATAAAAAATTGCGTGGTTGATTCACCCAACAAAATGGGCCACGTATTTTTCAACTCAAGAAATCCTTGGTGGGTCTCTTGCAAGAACAAGATTCGATAAGTTTGTATTATGGTAAATTGAAAACGATCTGGGATGAACCCCTTATATACGACCCTCTCTCAGATTGTGGCTATGGTAAAATCAAAGTGCTCATCGAGCGATGGCTGTGGTAAAATCAAAGTGCTCATCGAGCGATATCAGAGGGATTGTGTTGTATAATTTTTAATGGGTCTAAATAATTTATATACTAATGTGAGAGATCAGATTATGTTGATGGATCCTCTTTCGTCTGTCAATAAAGTCTTCTCTATAATCCAACAATAAGAACGACAACACAAAATATTATATGTTGTACACCCTTCAAAAACGATGGCTTTGGCTACGAAACGGGCTATTAGTAACTCTAACAATAACGTGAAAAATAATCAGATGTCAAAGAAAAATAGGCCTTTTTGTGTTCATTGTCATGTTCCAGGACACACTTTATAACAATGTTTTAAAATTGGAAAAGCTGAGATTCTCATATATGCTCATTGTAATAAATCTGGACATGTAATTGATAAGTGTTATTAGCTCCACATCTCAATCATAGAATGTATGGTAAGTCTGGGACCACAACCCTTTCAACTAACCATTCGAGTTACACCACCATTTCTGATCAAGAGGTTAATGAGGATGACAAAGTTACAATGACCAAAGTGCAGTTCAAGCAACTCATGAATCTGATTCGATTCAAAGACCCTGCAGTGCCTTCTCAAATGATTAAACAGAGTTCAAACTTTTTTGATCCTATTTGTGGTCAATCAAAGGCATCCAACATGACTGGTATTGATTTTTGCTCTGTCTCTTCCTCTTACAATAGAAAGAACACCTGGATTCTTAATATTAGGGCTACTGATCACATGATCTGCGACCCATATTCATATCTTCATAAGGAGATACTAATCTCCTGTTCTGTCAAACTTCCTGATGGAAGTAAGGCCCCTGCTTTCCATATTGGAGCTGTTAAACTGACCGATAAGATAACATTATAAAATGTATTATGCATTCCCTTTTTCACATTTAATTTGGCTTCTGTGAAGTAACTTACTGATGTTCTCGATTGCTGTGTATTTTTTTCTCTGACATTTGCCTGATTCAAGACCATGCCTCTTGGACAACGATTGGGATGGGTAAAGAGAAAAATGGTTTATATTATCTGATGAATAATGAAATTTATCAAAACACATTAACTACTCTTCTCTCCAAATTCTCCAATCACATCAAGAAGCCTTCTGCTAATTTTGTTTCATCGCTAGTAGACTTGTGGAATTACCGATTAGGTCACATTCACATTTTAGGATAAAATTAATAAACGATCCTCTTGTAAAAGGAGCAGTGTATTCTATTAATGATAATCTCTGTTCTATTTGTCACATGGCTAAGCAACGCCACCTTCTTTTTTCTCCCAGCACTCATAAGTCACACACCTTATTTGATGTGGTGCATTGTGACTTATGAGAACCTTACTCTGAAATATCTTATGATGGATATAAATATTTCTTGACTACCGTTGATGATTTTTCAAGAAGTACTTGAATTTTCTGAAATAAAAATCAGATATAAAATTGTGCTTGGATGCCTTTTATAATCTGGTTGTCGCATAATTTAATATAAAATTAAAGTCATTAGAAGTGACAATAGATCTGGATTTTATTTGAAAGATTTCTACGGTAAAAGAGGTGTTATCCATTAACAAAATTGTGTAAAAATATCACAATAAAATGGTATTGTTAAACACAAACATCAACATTTATTAAACGTTGTTAGAGCTATTATATTTCAATCAAGATTTCCTTGAAAATTATGTAGCGATTGTATACTTACTGCTGTCTATATTATAAATAGAATTTTCACTCCATTTCTTAAAATAAGACTCCATATGAAATTCTATTTGGAATCAAATCAGATTATGACAATCTTTGAATATTTGATTGTTTATGTTTTGCTTCCACCCTCTCCCATGGGCGGAAGAAATTTGATTCCAAAAGTAGAATTTATATTTTTTTATTTGGTTTCCTTTTGGAATTAAAGGATACAAATTGTTTGATATGTATAGCCATGTTATATTTTATTACAGGGATGTCATTTTTCATGAGAATGTTTTCCCTTTCTAGAAAAATGATACCGAAACTGCTCCTAATGTTCAATCTAATGCAATGCTTTTCGTAGTGACCAGTGCTGATCCTTCTCTTACTCAACAATTACCTTATATCCATGACTTAATTTTGAATCCGGTCACCAGTCCTGTACTAGATGGAGATCAACCAACCACTGCACTTCACAATTATGAAGAGGAATCTGATTCACCCCTTGTTCATGACAACTGGAGAATAGTCGGGAGCTTTTGAGTGGCAACCTACAACCTAGTATGCCTACTAATCCTCTCACAAATATTCAATCCCCAGCAAGAGGTAACACTCTTGTTCATTGAACCACCAGAGCTAGGAAAGTTCCTTAATATTTGAAAGACTTTCATTGTCATCAAGCATCCCAAGCTATGCCTACCCAAGCAACAGTATAAATTTTTTCAGGCAAACCTTATCCCCTTAAAAATTACATATCACATAAAAAATTATCTCATGCTTATAGTTCTTTTTCATCTTCCATCTCATCTCAAGTTAAACCACAAACTTATGCTCAAACCATTTGCGATCCTAATTGGCGAAAAGCCATCGAACATGAATTAAAAGCTTTAGAATTCAATAAAACCTGGATTATTACTAATTTTACCTCAATGAAAAAAGCTATCAGATGTCGATACGTATTCAAATTGAAATTTAATAGTGATGGGAGCGTTGAAAGTTAAAAGTGCCGATTAGTGGCTAAAGTATACACCCAAGAGGCAGGAGTGGATTACCACAAAATTTTTTTCTCCTGTTGCTAAACTTATCACTGTTCAATGTCTTTTAGTTGTAGCTGCCATAAAAGGATGGCATTTGTATCATTTCGATATCAATAACGTATTTTTAAATGGAGCCTTAAATGAAGAAATCTATATGCATCAACCTTCCGGTTATACCAAAGGAAAACCCCACTAGGTATGTAAGTCATTAAAAAGCATATATGGTCTTAAACAAGCCTCTAGACAATGATATTCTAAACTTTCTACTTCTCTTATCACTTATGGCTTCGTGCAATCCAAGACCATTACAGTTTGTTTACGAAACAAGATGACAAATCATTTACAGTTCTTCTTGTCTATGTTGATGACATCATTGTCACAAATAATTGCTTGGATGTCATTGCATCTATCAGATTCTTTCTTAATCAGGCTTTTAAAATTAAAGACCTTGGGATTCTACGTTATTTTCTTGGCATAGAAGTCACATAATCGACAAAAGGCATACACATTTGTCAACAAAAATACACACCTGACATTTTAGCCGATTCTGACACCATTGCTACCAAACCTCTCAAACTACTAATGGATCAAAACTTGAAATTAAGTAAGCAAACCAGGGTGGTCCTACAGGACCTGAGTATATATAGACGGCTCATTGGCCGCCTTCTTTATCTAACCGTCACAAGACCAGATATAATTTATGCAGTACATATTTTAAGTCAATTTATGGATCAGCCTACTTCGAGTCATATGAATGCTGCATATCAAGTTTTACGATATCTAAAATTAAATTCAGGACAAGGCATATTATTTTCTTCTACCTCTAACATTCAACTAAGAGTTTTTTGTGGTGCTGATTGGACTTCATGTCTAGACACACGAAGATCCATTACCGGTTATTGTATTTTTATTGAAAATTATCTCATTTCATGGAAATGCAAGAAATAGTCAATGGTATCTCGCTCCTCCGCAAATGCAGAATATAGATCAATCGTTACAACTTATTGTGAATTATCTTGGCTACGTTGTATTTTGCATGACTTACAGGTTTCACGTCCCCATGCAGTATACCTATACTGTGATAATCAAGTGGTGCTTCATATTGCAGCCAACCCTATTTTTTATGAACGCATTAAACACATTGAGTTGGTCTATC
>JAOVVI020003107.1:0-19693 GCA_028571085.2 Nepenthes alata | reverse complement strand
GGACGCATGAATCACCTCCAAGTTACTTCATCTGGATAAACAGGAACAAATATAAAGCATAAAATCCTTTCAATAACACAGATTTCCTATTTGTCGATGATATCTGAAGACCGAGACAATGGGCTGATTTTCAGCATACACAGTTTTCTATTAGTGCTATTTCATTTCTAATGTTCGTACATAAAAGGAAAGTAAAACAGGCATCCTGATCAGGAAGAAAAACTCCAAAATGAAATAAAAAAGGCCTAATGAAAACGAAAATTGGATGTTTTCCAAAGTTCAAAGAGGCCTCTGCCAAAGCGTGCAATTCCAATTTGCAACCAAAACAACTTCACCAACAAAAACCTATGGTTCAAAAAATCTTGCATTACAAGAAACTTGAATTGCAAAATTTAAACCACAATGAGATAAAGTCTATTCAACCCTCTAACTGATTGGGGGGGGGAGGGGGGGTTGAGCAATCTTTAACATGCAATGGCAAAAAAATAGAAGGTATGCATTCTATCAAATTTGATTCCCCACAATTTTTTTCGGTTACAGTGCTAACAAAAGAGGGAAAAAGAAGGCAACCAGAAGGAGAGGGGGTGAAAACAGGGGGGATAACGTCAGCCAATGCTCTTCATCCAAGGGCTACTAAGTGCCAAAAGAAAAGTCAGATCAATAGCAATCAGTTCAATAACCACAAGAGGAGTGAAGGTCCTTTCACGTAGATTGGTGCCCACTTGCATTCTAAGCCTTGCCAAGTAGTCAGTGACTTAATTTCCATCACTGATATGTTGTGAAACATAAAATCCCACTTCCTAGTGGTGAGGTCTTTGTAGTCTGTTAGGAGCCCACAACTTGGGTCTTCAATAACAGTACTCACTCTCTTAGATCTTGTGAATAACGCCCTTAGAATCGGATTCAACAATCATCTTGTTCAGTCCCATCTCCCAGCCAGTTTGCAGTGCAATATAAATGGCTTTGATTTCAATGGTTAAGAAGTCTAATATACCAAAGAAGCCCAAAAACCCTGAAATCCAATTTCCTTGGTCATTCCTGATGTAGCTACATTGTCCATCTTCGACCATGCTAGCGTCCGTGTTGATTTTAAACCAGTCCTTTGGTGGGGGAGTCCATTCGATGGATTAACAGATGATGTGATAAAGTGGTCACAATCTAGGTCATTGGCTAGAGCTCAGATAGACCTGATTTTAGGAGTTTCATATTGAGCATCTTACGAGATAATAGACCGATTCCCCTTGGTCCAAATAAGCAAGAGTGTATCTAGAAACAAGTTGAAGGAGATACACTTACCACTGCAAATGGAATGATGAGCAATCCAATCCTCCACCAAGGCATGATGATAGGCGGAGGGAAGACCCCTTGGTAGGGACCTCCAGACCAAGTGGCACCATGGCAATCACAGAAGATGTGACTAGTACTCTTAGAGAGTCCACAATGGATGCATTCTCCGGATTCTGGGAGGTGCCTAGCTTTCCTTTGAACATTGGTGAGAAGTTTTCCTTTCATTAGAAGCCAAATCAACACTTTGAATTTAGGTGGGTACTTGAGCTTCCAGATCTTCTCCCAGTGTCCTTTATGTCTCCCCTTTTCAGGCTGGCAAAAGCCGAAGAAACTGAGTACATACCTGAGCTACTGTCCCGTACAATCTTGTCTTCACCGGGGGTAGTGTGATTGATGTAAATACCCAAAACCATCAAGATGCCCTCTTTCATAAGTTTCTCCTCAAGGAGGTCCCATCTCCAGTATCCCTCTAAATCCCAACCCATTTATCTTTCCAAAAACTAATGGCAGTACCATTGCCCAGATTTCATTTCATACCTTTCCTTATAAGATCCCTCATCTTAAGGATGCTTCGCCAGATGTATGAAGCATTCTGATTACCATTGGCAGAAAAGAGATCAGTTGAGCGTAAATATTAAGCTCGAAAAATCTGAGCCCACAGCTTGTTGGACCATTGAAGCAGTTCCCAACTGAGTTTTCCAACAAGAGCCAGATTGTTGTTAGAAGAGCCTCTGAGTCCAAGACCACCATTCTTCTTCGGTTTGCAGACATCATTGCAGTTGACCAAGTGAATTTTATGCTCTCCCCAAAGGAAATTTCTACTAATTTGATCGAGTTAGTTGCAGATGTTATTGGGGAATGCCTAACTTTGCATAAGATGCACAGGGATAAATTGGGCCACCATCTGAATGAGGGTCACCCCACCAGCAGCCTTGATGTCCCTTTCCCACCCTCTCAAAGATGTCTCCGTAGTAGTCCCGGGTTTTTCTACCCTGCACCAGCTTCACACCAAGATATCTTACCAAATCATTGACCTTTTTGAATCCACAAATTCTTTGAACGTCACTGGATATCTCTTTCTGCACACTTAGAGACAGGTAGAAGAGGGAGTTACTAGTATTAATGCACTGCACTGAGGCATTGCAAAACACCTCTAATAGGTCGGTCATGAGGGAAATCTGGGTGATGTTAGCTCTAGCAAACAGAAGGAGGTCATCTGCATAGAGCATTTGCAAAATAGATGGGCCTCTTCTATAGGCTTCAGTCAGTTTCCACCGGTCACAAGTGACTTGATGGTTGATCATCTGTGATACTCTTTCAATAATGAGCACTAAAATATATGATGACAGAGAATCGCCTTATCGGAGGCCACATTTGGAAGCAAATGTGTTCGTCACCTCATCATTCCAAAGAACAACAAACGAGGTCATAGCTCCAGAGGGGAGATCGAGTAATGTCAAAGAGTCAGGAATAAACTCCCATCTCACCGTATCGTACACTTCAGTAAAATCAAATTTAATAATCAGACTAGCATTTTCCCCTTTGTCTCTATGAGCAGAATGAAGCACCTCCAGCGCAATCAGAATGTTGTCCTAAGTCATCGTGCTGGTAAGAAGCTAGCTTGGGCAGGGCTAATGATCTTGCTGAGGAGAGAGGCCTAAGCCAAAGCACAATGATCTTAGTAATAATCTTGTAGCTGACATTACAAAGGGAAATAGGTCTAAAATGATTTAAACTTTCAGGCATTTCCATTTTTGGGATAAGAGCTAAGAGGTTATGGTTAATCCAGTTGGGAAACTTCCCCTCACAAAAGGCTATAGCAATCATGAGAAGGAGATCCTCTTTGTTGAGCTCCCAAGCATTTTGGTTGAAGAAGGCATGAAAACCAACAGACTCAGGTGCGTTAAGAGGCTTCATAGAGAAGAGAGCACTCTCAACTTCTGACATGTTCAGCGCAACATCTTAATTATTTTTTAGATGGTCCAGGGCATTAGGCCAGTCGGTCATTAAGCTGCCCAATTCAGTAAGAGCAAGGTCATGGAATAGACCTTTGAAGTGGAGAAAGGTGGATTCCTTCAGATTTTCATTGTTAGAAATCCGATTCCCATCTTCATTTTTCGGAGTGGTGATATTATTCCCTTGTCTCCTATTGATAGTAGTGGCATAGGAGAATTTAGTATTCCTCTTCCCTTGGATAAGCCAATTCAGCCTTGATTTCTAAAACCAAAGCATTTCTTCTCTTTCAAGAATCTCCCTAAATTGGTGGATAAGCTCTGCCTCAATTCTACGGAGGCCGACCTTGGATGCACCAAGCAAGGCTGAATTTGATTTTGAAGAGGTTATCAAAAGTTTCTATTCCAATCCAGTAGCTAGAATTTGATTTTCTCAGCCTTCTCCATGATATTTCCTTGGGAATTTCTCCAAATCCTGTCAACCAGATCCCAATATGATGGATGTTTGGTCCACATGGCCTTGAATCTGAAAAGCTTAAGAATTTTCGGAGGGTTCTGCATGTTTTCAGTATTGAGATAGATCGGACTGTGATCCGAGGAAACTCAGATGAGATTCGTGGCCAAAGCATTTCGGAATTTGTTCCTCCACTCTTCCATAGCTACCACTCTGTCAAAGCATTTGTGGACTAAGGAAAGGGGTCTTGCATATTCTACCAAGTGAATTTGGGCCCTTTGAATCCACATGCATCGAGCTAAGTTTAGAATTGAGTGCATTTACTCCACTTGACCGGCTTCCCTCCCTACTTTTTATTGGAAGAAATAATGTCATTGAAGTCCCCTATAACGCACCATGGTAGTGACCATAAGCCTACAAGAACTTTCATCTTCTCCCAAAGAATCCATCTCTGTTGAGCCTTAGGATTAGCATAGACGGTAGAGAAGATCCAGTATGGGTTGCCGCCATAATCCATGATAAGTAGATGAACGGCCTGGTCCGAGATATCTAGCGTCTCTACATTTACAAGCTTCTTGTTCCTGAGAGCCCATATACAACTTGTGAAGCCTTTAGCATTGCTAGCAGCGGTGCCATCAAAGCCTAGTTTGTTGATGATATTAGTTGCTTTCATACCATTTAGCCGAAGTTCCAAAATAAGAATCATAGTCGGCTTATGTATTTGCATGTTTACATTGAGTTCACATCTAAAACCTCTTCTAGCCACCCCATGGCAATTCCAGGAGAGAATCTGCATAATTAACCTTCTATTCGAGGGGTGGGTTGTTGCACCCATATCACATTCCTGGCTAGAGTTGACATTACTTGTATGGTCTTTGCAAACCATGTATGGTTTAATAGGTTGACCTATATCTAATTGCTCATCAATTCGTAGGATTGGGTTCAGGGTGGATGGTATGAGGGGTGGAGGGAGTGATCAATAGAGAGAGGCCAATAGAATCAGTCATGGGGAAGTCAGGCAGGGCTTGTGTGACGGTCTTAGGTTTTAGAGTTATACTTAAGGGGCTGACAAAAGATATAGCATTCGAGACGTCTTTCAAGATAAACTTCTTGTTTTGATTTGGAGTTTTTGTGTGGGAGGACTTAGTGCTTTTGGAGGCTAAAGAATGAGTGAGGTTAGAATTGGGGTTACTGGTTGTGGCTTTTGTGGTAAAGGAAAAGATTCAGCCTTGACATTGGTGATATTCTTAAAGGGGGTAAACATATAGGAATCCTTACTCTCCGGCACTTCCTCTTGTTTATCATAGATGTTGAGGCTGGAAAATCGTGAGCCAAATAGGATCATGCTTGCATTGCTTTGTGGGGAAATTTCGTGGAGCTTTGTTAGGCATCTTTGTCTTCGTGGGCCATGCAACCAAGGGCCATAGTCCCCTTCATTGGATTCAACTCGCTCCATGGCAGTCTCATTCCTGCGGGTTTAAAACCCTCTTGCTACTGACCATGCAAATTCTGAGATGTATCTTTCCCTATTCCCATGCAACCTCTCGCTATATAGCCAGCTTTAACACAGTTGAAGTAGATTTCTGGCAAGCCCTCATAACCAATTTTCAAGGTTTATCCATCTAATGAAAATTATGCCAGCAAGGGCTCTTGGAAATTGATGTTAACAGCAATCTTAGCAAATTTGCCTCTATCAACCATAGAGGTATTCATATCTATCCTGACAGGTTGTCCAATAAGTTTCCCAATAGCCCAGAGGACTTCTTTTCTATAATATTGAACTGGCAGTCATGGCAACTTGACTCGGATTGTAGCTGTGAGTACCTGCTTTTCAGACTGGCCTAAATATGATGTCCAAGGTTGAACGATGAGATGGTGTTGAAACACCATCCAAGGACCCTGTGACAGCACTTTCGAGCAGTCCATAGGGTTACAGAATCTGATTAAGAAATAATTATAATCAACATCAATGACCTCATAGCTACTGCTAGGATTCCATACGGAAGGGATTTTTGCATACCGTGATCAGTACCCAAGGGGTCCACCAAGTAGCTTGAGTATCACCGTAAGTTCGCAAGCCTTCGCCAGAAGGCCCTTAAGATCATTAGAAAGGGAGACAGAGGGCCACTTACGACCATTCGACGATAATTTCTCCTTCTTTGGCGATGTCCTCCTCAAAATCTGTACCACATCCATTGGTCTTTTCCAGATTTTCTGACCATCTCAGCAAAAGTGGGTTTTGATTTCCTACCTTCCATCCTTACCGGTCAAATAAGTTCACCTTGCATTTCTTCACAATACATGGCAGCCAGGGCTGAGTTGGTAAAATTCATGCACGCAGCTTTTTCCATTGTCTCCTGTCTTCCTTGTCGTCTGTCAATTGCGAGCCTCCCAACATCTGCATTGCCGGAAGGAGAGGACAGAAAAGGGGGCAGCGGAAGCCAATCGAAGAGGGCGGCAGGAGGCTAAGAGAATTTCAGGTACGGCAGCTAGGGTTTTGAATCAAGGAATTTAGAGAGAAGGCGGACTCTCTCTCTCACCGACGTAAGCGTCTCTATTCTTATTAATTTACTTTATCCTTTCCCATTCTACACAATTTGATGGCACTGAAGTTTACTCTTTGGTCCTCCCCATAACAAATTGATGACTTTTATTCATCACCCCTACCTATCCCTTTTCTGCCATCACAGATATTCCAATGAATTGACATTAACAAAATAAGAGACAAACATTAAATTAATATTGTTATTCAGGGAGTGTTCCAATAGATAGGGTTCTTCAATGCAGCCTCGCACTATGTTGTGGTAGAGTCATCTATGTGAATCACAGTTTTAAATCATAGTCACAGTCACTGTTACAGTGTTGGTGACACAGCCCATTTGAGCTTAATGTCACGGTCAAGATAACAAGTGTGATATTCTATGAATAGTTACTAAAGACTAGAATATTAATCTTAGGACTAAATTTTATGTAATAGGCGACAAAATGTACATGGAATACTGTTCCACGATTAGAATACATTGGAATTCTAATTATGTGCATGTGGCTTCTACTATGCCCACCCATCGCATATAATTGTAGTTCCTGTCTCCTACCAACAAGGGTTTAAGGAAATGATCCATTATTTTGTCTCCTCCCACACCTCTTGAAGGAAAGCTTACGAAATTTCCTGGGGACTAAAGATTTCTTCCGTGGATAGTCAATAGCAAATGTTAATCTGTTCAGAACTGTGAGTCATCCAACTACTTTCAACATTTTCTCCTTCCATTTTCGAGGAGCTGCTAATTTTAGACCATTTTCTCGAGTCCCCCTCTTTTTCCAGCTCAATTTCAGATGCTACTAACATCTCTCTAAGAAATGATCCATAGGCAGATCCCACTAGTAGCATGAACACCTGCTCTTTTGATCTACTACATATCTGGTACGTTGGTCTGCTGGGCTACTACCACTTGTTCATAATAACCTCCTTGGCTAGCCCTATATGCGTCTTCATCATATTGCCCAACACTGCACCATCTGGCCCACTCAACCACCAATGCTAATCTTCACCCTCCCCATCAACCATCCACATCATTATCACGAACTCCTCTTTTAAGTACACAGCTACGGTGTTCATTTCTCCACAACCAAGGGGTTGTCATAGTGCTCATGCATCAGATATGACCTAACTGAGCCAACCTGTGATGGGGGATGAGCGCTAAAGGATATCATGAGGACAATGTAGAGTCTCCACGAGGTTGGGCATCAGGTTGACACTATCTAGTGAGGGCCGAAAAGTTCGATAGTGGGGATAGTGGTTGGAATGGAGGTTAAAACATTTAGTATGCGTTCAGGGAGATACCGTATGTAATACTTGAGGGGTAGCCTTCCAGGTTGAGAGGCGAGATGGGTGACTAGAGTCAGCCGAATGATTGTGCCACATCAAGCACAAAATGGGGTAACACAATGCCACGTGGAACTAAGACCATGGTGTCCAAGTATGTTATTGGTCAAAATATGAGGGTTGGTGCATACCAATGTGCTTGTATGATCAAGATGCGCCACAAAAAGGGTTATCCTCACGTGTGTCAAAACCACTATTGTACATATTGCAAGAGAGCCTGGGTGTTGAGGGCAGTGCATCATGGACACAAGTGGTGGACACTGGCAAGCTTGTGATTCTTGCAGATAGGTCGAAGCAAGGGTGTTCCTTGAGTTAAGGCACTATATATGACCCAATGTGTGTCAACGCCGAGTCAACAGAACCTATCGATAAGGCAAGCATTAGCGCCATGGTGAGCCAAATGCTTGAAAGCAATCGGTCTACCATTAATTGATCAACATATAGCTGTGAGAACCTCAAAGTTTGGTAGAACAATGGAAGACTCATTTAAAGGGGTTCAATTTGCTAGAATAGTGTGACTAGATATCAAAAATGATTTTTATATCTTCCGAGCATGGAAAGGCAGTCATGATCTAGAGAAGTGTTGGTGCCCACATTCGATTTATATTATATTAAAGTGAGACTGTGACACACTGCCTCCACTATCTTAATTCTCTAGTGACTAGTGCTTTCATTAACTGCCACTACATGTACCCATGCCATTGTGTGCAATATCCAATATCAAGCAACAAGCTTTACTCTCTATGTTTCTACCATAAAATCATTGATATCAGGTCAGCATTACCTTGTAAAATTTATCCGCTTCCAAAGTAGGTACCATATGAATCTGCAGGGCCTTTGGTCCATAAAAGGTTAGCCGTGTCGAAAGAAGAACCTGAAATTTCAATATGGGGACACACTTTGAAGCTTCTGTTAACTAATTTTAAGCATCCATAAAATTGTAGTACAATTAGCTGAAACCTTTAAAATATCCACTCTGACAAGGCCACCCCAGAAAATGGAAAAGCCATCCAGGCCACAGGACAGAGTTCTCCTTTCTGCTTCATTATCAGATGATGGCACATGATTCTAGTCATGGAGGGAAAATAATGAATTCATAGCTTTTAATAGAGAAATATAAAATACCATATAATTGAAATGGAACATACAGGAAATGATCGTCCCCTAAGCCGACTTTGAGGAGCAAGAACAGGTAAATCTTCTGAATGCACCACTGCGGCTTGCCTGTGGTGGAGATGAACTCCAGGTGTATCATACAATTTCTGCATAATGTGAGAAGATATAGGTGGTTCATGAATACATTAATTTACCATCAAAGTCTCAATGAAATTAAGGATGCAGAATTCAGGGAGACACATGAGATACTGAAGTGCCAAGGCTCTAATTAACTTATATAATCAATTAAGACAGATAAATATCTGATAGATTGATGTTCTATGATAGAATACTACAAATGAAATAGCATACCCCTCCTCCTAAGAAAGCATCAATCTGAATAGGGCCCAAGGTAGTACCAGGAACAGCTGATTGTATTGGCTTATATTTTTGAGCTGCCACAGCAACTGGATCCTTTTGAGCCATCGTCACTTACGTCAATAAATTAAATACCAATATCAGAGAAAGGAATAAAGAAATTTGGTTCAAAAAGAAATGACCAAACAAAAATCAAATCTTACAAATTAAAAGAACAAACAAAAGTGGAACAAATAGCTACAGTCAGGGTTGGCTACCAGGAGACAATAACAACAAGTGATGAATTATGACTGATGAGACCTTGGAGGAAGTTTGATTGTGAAGTTGAAAGAACGTTTCCGCACTATAAGTTTAAAACTTATTAGAATGGCTTAACTCATACATATAACAATTATGTCTCATCTGATACAGAACAAACCAATGGAATAAGTTGGCAGATAAGGAAAAACAATTTAAGACGTTTAACTAGCCTTCTTGTTTAACAGCAAAAAGATACAGAATGACTTTTTTAACTTGTCAGAATTTTTTTTTTCTTGTTGTTTGCTTGATCCTGTGTGAGAAGATATTGTAAAGCTGTGGAGAGCATTTTGAAAAATATATATCTGTTTGCTTCTGTAACACAGGATTAGATGCCATAATTTTCAAAAAAAAAAAAAAATGGGACTGCATACAGTCACAGCAATTAGATGCTGCTACTGCATGGCAGAAGTCAATTGATCATCTGCTTGTATACTGTTTCAGGCAGCAGCTGGTGGCACATGCTGTACGCTGTTTTAAGCACTCTGCTGTGGACTCACAAATTTTCAGCTAAAGGTAAGGATCTCATGCAAAACAAGAATCAGTCAGAAGGGCTTTTCGTGAGAGTTACGCTCGAATGAATGCTGGTGTTGGTGAAATGTGCTTGATGGGCACATGATGTCTGTATATGCGTGAAAGACAGTGTTGTTTTGTGCCGTTTGTGCCTGACACTACAGGCACACGTTCGCCAGCACGGGTATAAATATCATATTTTGATTTTAGGTCAGATTCGGAGGAGAATTTCAAGCCCCAGGAGCTGCAGGTGAAAGAGAAAAAGGAGAATAAGAAGAAAAGGAAGAAGATGGACAATTTGTCAACCGTTTGAGGCTTGAATCATAGTCCACTCTTTCCCAATCTTGGATATGGTGTTCTAGCTTCGATTATAAAACGTATTATCAGGTTGTTTTCGTTTCTCTTGCCATTGTATTTCGTTCATCATTAAGATGATTTATTTTTTCCAGGTTGGATGAATGATGGCTGGGAATTCCAGCTTAATTGGGAACTACAGGTAATTGGGAATGGTGTGTAGGAGCCAAGAATGGAAAGAACAGTAAGTTGCTTGAGTTTGAGAAGGAACAAGGCCTCCCAAGCAAAACATCTCAAAGAGGTAAATTCATTTAATATCCCACTTACCATACATCTCCCTATTTATGTATAATTCCTAATAGAAATTCTTATATTTATTTTACTGATTTCTTTATCATAAAACAGGTAGAAAATGAAGCTTATACAAAAGATGATGTTGATTTGTTGAAGCTGTTGATGTGCTAATTTGTTACTGCTGGCCATGTGCCCCTCCATGTGACGCCTCTTCCTGGTGCTTTATGGACAGTTGTGATTAGCTTCCATCCAAAGGCTTAGAAGCTGCTACGTCTCACAGTCCAAATTTTTATATCCACAAACTGTGCTGCGTGTCCGGTTTCCCGCAAGAACAGACACCAAGCAAGTTAAACCACAAGCACTCTAAAGTAATCGAGGTCAGTCTCAGGACATAATGTGGAAATTTATACCAGTGTCAAGTTTGTTAAACGTAAGGAAGTCACTAGTTGAAAGTGAAAAAATACAAACAAGCAATCAACAGTGTTATGTCCCTGGGTTCGGGTTCTTTGGCGGATTAGGGAGCATTCGGATTTTGCGTCTAGATTGGATCTCAAACGGGTCCGATCTCCGCTTACTCAACCTGAGCCCTGCACAATACAAACTACAAACAAGAGATCAGAATTCGGCGAGATGTCCCCCTATCAAAAACACTCCGACACTCAAGTCAAAAATCTTTCCCCAAGAACGGAAAGATGCAAGCATGGAAGTAAGGATGCGGTGAGGAATGAGAGGATGCAGTCAGAAATCTTTCCCCTTGAACAAGTGGCCGCATACTGCACAAGCCCTCTCTCCTAGTGATATGCCTCCTGTTGCTCCGGGGGTTGCGGGGATTTTGCCTCTCTGGGCTTTCCGCCGGCTCGTCCCGACTAGGAAGGCTTCCAGCTGTCGTTTGGGCCTACTGCCTTAGGCCGCCTGGACCTTGGTGTCTTCAGGCCTGCTGGGCCTTGCTCTAGGGGCCCTTGCGCCGTGCCACCTTCATTTGGAGGTCGACGCCTGGGGCCCCGGTTGAGGAGCTTCCGTCCACTGTGCTCCTGTCCGGGTACACAGTGCTTGAAGCATTTGCTTCATGTCGCCCACATCGGTAGCCAGCTTGTGTACATCGGGCTCTGGCTAATCGTCGACAGGCTAACCACTGAGAGGTTGTCACCGCGGGCGACGGTATCTCTCAGTGGCCGATTGCTTGCGCTCTGGTGTTGACCATTTCTTGCGTAAGATAGTGAATGTTGATGTGAGAGGTTAGACTTTTTGTCGCATTTTCCACAGACGGTGCCAATGTTGCGTCCTTAGGTTTGGGTTCTTTGGCGGATTAGAGAGCCTTCGAATTCCGCGTATGGGTTGGATCTCGAATGAGTCCGGCATCCGCTCTTCTCAACCTGAGCCCTACACAACACAAACTACAAACAAGAGGTCGGAGGTCGGTAGAATGTCCTCCCACCAAAAGCACTCCGACGCTCAAGTCAGAAATCTTTTCCCAAGAACGGAAAAATGCAAGCGTGGAAGTAAAGATGCAGTGAGAAATGAGAGGATGCAAGGATGCAGTGGTCGTGAGCGATTACAGGAGGCTGGGCTCCTTGGTTTGCACTGCAGGGAGTGGCTCACTAAGATTGCTCGATAGAGGCTTTTAGGGTCGATGACCTCTTATCCATTCGGGATCGGGGTTCCCCTTTCCCGTTGAAGGAAGGGGTATTTGTAGACTCCATGGTGGAGGACCTTGGGTGCGGTAATCTCTGACATGTGACAAGCCGAGATTCGCCGGCCGCTGACCGCTGGCAACAACCAGTGCTGTCAGTTGTCGTCTTGCAATGCTGCAGAGACTATCGTCAGGTGTTCACCATGCTTGGTCTGCTGCTCGTGCGAGGATTGGCTGAGTGTCTTGGGAGGACGGCGTGCGCCGTAACTTGCAGCGTTGACTTTCTCCTCATTAGCTAGCATCTTTCTGCTCTAGCTCTTGCCGCCTGCAATTGCCTTAACGGGCTACAGTGGTGCGTTGATTGGCCACTGCTCTGGGGTGCCATGTGGGCCGTACGCTTGGATCCGCTGGGTTTCACAGAGGGATTTTGGGCCTGGCCACTCGATTGGCTAGCGTTCCTTCGACTGGGCCTCGCTGCTCTTCGCCCGCCTTTGAGTTGGACCCAACAAATAGTAAAAAGGCAACAATCAGATAAGTCACTGAATGGGTAAGTCGTCAATCCCTAAAATGTACTATGTAAATTATCTGCGAAGTTATATTACGGGCAGGCATTTTAATTCAATTGTTGTATTATTACTATTGATCACTTGCTTATATTTTCACACTTTCAACTAACGACTTCCTTACATTCAACAAATTCAACACTGGCATAAGTTTCCGCATTTGCATCCCAAGACTAACACTGAGCACGTCAAAGTGCTTATGGTTTAACTTTGCTGACATCCGTTCCCGCAGGGAACCGGATACGTTGCACAATTTGTGGCTATAAAAATTTGGACCGTGACACTACGCTACCCTCTTTGGTCCATGGCCCTTAAGTAGATGCAAGGTCTCCTTCTAGAACTATGGTACTTCCACTCTGCTTCACTAATAATTACTTCTATAAATGTCATTCTCTGTACATATTATTCCTGCCAACACTTCTCGCTACACTCCTCTTTGCGCTTCTTCTTCCTCTTCTTTCATGAAGGAGCTGTGACATTCATCTCTCAGCTCATTCACTTTAATGTGTTGTATAACCAATATGCATGTTTGATGTTAGCGGTAACTAGATCTTTAGGTTGTATAATCGGAATAGTGGTGGTTGACGGTAATTGGACATCACCCTTCTAGTGTGATATGAACAAGTTAACTTGAAGAGAATTAGTGGTAACCGGATCTTCACATGGGTTGTAGTAAAGAGGCTGTTTGACCAAGTTGCCCGGGGATTATTCACCCTTCAAGTTTGTAATTCATTTGATCAAAGTGGATTTTAGTCCTATTTTTCTTTTCAATGTGACTGTTCTCCACATAAATTCTTGTGTCACTCTTCTTTCATTTCTCTTCTATTTTGTGGTTGATTGGGCCATGAGATTAGTGTTTTGCTGGTTTGTCGATTCTCTTCTGCATGGCCTTGCGGCCATGCCATACTGATATTTCAATCCACAGTTGCCATACAATGAATAGGCCTTGTGACCTTCCATTATAGCTATTTATAGGGGAGTCCAGTACTTATTTGTAATGTGGTGACAAGGATGTCGCTTATGCAAATGGGAAAGATAGTAACATCCTAGTCCTCACTAAATATGTTGAGTATGAGTACAGGTTATATTACAATAACCTGACTAGGCTTACTACTAACAGCAACCACTCTTTATTTTTCGTAGTCCCAGAACACAACAGGGCTGCCACTATAACTCAAACTCTGAAAATTGATGAATCTAAGACTCTACAAGGAAGTAGAATTTGATCCATAGGGTCATATGGTATAAACACATACTATAGCCCACAATTAACCTTTTCTTTTCTGAACTGAAGAATCTTTTCTGAACTTCCCAAGTCAAAAATAACATGAATTTATCTTTGATTCATTGTTGAACTCCTTATTTATAATGTAATTTATCTGGTAAAATTGTAAACATAATCTTCATGCCTTTAATTATGAATGACCACACTTTGAACAATAAGCAGTCTCCACACTTTGAACAAGAAGCAATCTCAACATTTTTAGAATCATCACACGGGGAGTTATTTGACAAATTCTTCTACTTTAACTCGGCCAAAAAATTCATTCTTGTTTTCATTCGCCTAAGATATCAAACAGAAAAAGGAAACATGAGAGCACCCAATTCTTCCTTCATCTAATAATAAATTTAAATCTTACTTAGTAGTGCATTGACGAAAGCAGATTTTCCAACATTAGCTGAGCCCTGAAAGAATTAGAATTCAACAATCATTCATGAGTTGACACAATACATAGACTACAAAGCTACGAAAGACAGAAATAAGGCCAAAAAGCAGAGGCAAAAGAACTCTTAGATGCTTACTGTTGAGAATTAAAGAACAAATATATAAAATAAGCAGCCAAACAAAAACAGTTCATGTATGTCATCCTTCCATTTATGCCTAGATACAGGCAGAAATGGAGAATAGCTATGTTGCTAAGGGCCTATATATAAAAACATGAGGGCAATAACTACAAGCAGAACAAAACTGATTAATGCATGTCATCCTATACAAGTGCAAAATGCAAACAGAAATAGAGTCAAACTGAAAGTAATGCAGCAAAGAGCTGATTGCAAAGTTGGAAAAAATTGAAGGTTGATAACTCATCGATTAGAAGATAAGAGTCAAAAAATGTTCCAAAGAGGTGCCATCGGCAATGCATTAGCCAATTTTTTAGGTTACACAGCTATGATTCTCCATTTTCTAAAGTAAAATCATGTGGCATTCACTCAAGCATTCGCATGCTCACAAGCAATTATTCAGCTTCTCAATCATAATTCAGTTACTCTTACACAAAGGAATAAAAAAACTGATCCATGGGAAATCAGGAATTAACACATTAATATTAGGAGGTTTTGATAAAGCAAGAGGGATGGCATCTGATGGCAATATTCAAAACTTATCAAGGAACAATTGAAAGAAGATGGTACAAGAATTGTCTCCTTGCCATCACCTGTGTTACACTAGAGTAGAAAGGAATGGAAGGAATTATGAATACCATATAAGCCCTTTAGAACATACAACTGGGCTGGCTTCAGTATGTCCACCGAGAAAGCACAACACCTTCTCCATGGTAGAAATTGTAATCAGTTGTCAAACATCAATACAACATCAACTGATTCTAACACATGTCGGGATTTTATCTTCATTTAGACAAGATAAGGGACACATCAGAAGACAAGGACACCTTAGAACATGTAGGGAACACTCAACCAAATCTTTTTTTTTCTCATTGTACTCCATCTATCTACATTCTAGGTGTTTGTTTTTGATGTTTCAACCACCAAGCATCCTCTCATCTTTTAGAATTACTTAAACCACTGATTCATTTTACATCTTTATGTAGGGAACACACAATCAAACCATTTTTCTCTATATGTACTTCAGCTATCTACATTTTAGGAGTTGGTTTTAGATATCTGAACCACCGCAGTTGTCCTCTTATCTTTTACAATTACTCAAACAACTAAATCACCTTGGCATCCTCATCTACACCACAACTTGCTCCAGGTATATTTTGTTTGTTAATTGCCCAACATTTTAGGGATGCTCTACAACATAGCACTCCGGTGCATTTCTCCGATTAAACCTTGCTTTTATTTCAAAACCACTTGTCAAGTATACAATTTTTGCAGTGGTGCAAGTTCATAAGCAATTTCTATACTAATGAATCAAATACTCCCCTATGTCCAAAAAAATTTATTGGCATTTTACACTTTTTTTTTTTTTTGAATAAAAGGCATCTTTGTTCATTTTAGGAAAAGATTGCTTAGATATAATTTCAGAAGCATCATCCACTATATATATTCATTCTAACGTTTTTGTAGATTATTTTTCCATTATGAAATTAGATATTAAAAAAATAATAAGTATTGAATATGGTTTCTTTGACCTCAAAAGTAAAAACCGGACATATATTGGGAGAAAGGGAGTAATATATCTCCTCTCGTGTCATCAATGTACATCCCTAATCCTACAATACAGATGATGCCCCTTATATCAAAAAAGTTTCTTAATGCTAGTGTCCTTTTAATAAAAATTAGAAAATGGTTTTCTTCTTATTTTAAATACTTGCACGTTATCATTGAGACTAAAATAAGCTACTTTATGGGAAAGTGCTTTCGTAGGCAGTAGATTCCCTTCTTGTGAAAGTGTCTGGAAATAACTGATCGTCATTGGAAATCGCTGATCATTGTTGAGATCGCCTAAATAGACAACTGTCGCTTGGAGAGAGGGTTTGAGAAATGAGAGATGAATTATTTTCAGCCATTTTGCATTTTACTCATTTTGATTTTCATTAACAAATTCCTTTCAAAAAAAAAAAGTAAAAACTGCTGACATCAGCATTTGTAAGTTTTCTGCATGAGTGCTCTTGAAGTAAGGAAGAATGCGTGATTGAGGAGTGAACTAGCCCCAGGTTTTTGATTTATTGTTTGGGCCCAAAGTCCTTTCCACGCTTTTGAAAGCGAAGGGCCTCAAGTAGTTGTATATGTAATTTACTCATCTAACAAAAGCAAAAATGCAACCAGGTCTTCAACGTGTTACAATAGTTAGTGAGATTATAAAAATAAAGAGAAGAGAAAACCACACATTAAGATTAGGTTTATTCACAAGTATATATATAAGATTATTTTCAAGTATCAAAAACACTATACTACCCCTACAAAGAATATACTATAGCATATCCTAAAGCATATTCCAATACAATAATAGCATATTCTAACACCCCCTCAAACTAAAGTATAAATGTTGATTGTACCTAATTTGTTACAAATAGGCATAACTTGAACTCCAATCAAGCATTTGGGGAAAATCTCTGCAAACTCATCTCGAGTACTCACACGAAGAATGTGAATTATACCCTATTGAAGCTTCCCACAAACAAAGTGACAATTTGTCTCAATATAATTTGTGCGCTTGTGAAATACTGAATTTGATGTAATATGAATTGCTATTTGATTATCGCACTATAGCTGAAAAGGTTCAGAATTCTTACAACTAAGAAACTCAAATAATTGTCGAAACCACATAACTTTACTGATAAAATATGTCAATACACAATATTCTGATTTGACGCTTAACCTGGCTATCACATTTTATTTCTTACTCTCCCATGACAGAAGATTGACTCCAATAAAAACATAATAGCGGGTGATAAACTTTTGATCATACGGCAATCCAACTCAATTAGTATCAAAAATACCTTGACCTAATTATAGCCATGATCACTGTAAAGCAAGCCTTACCTTGGTAAACCCTTGAGATATCTCATAATACGCATCACAGCTTCCCAATAAGAAATATGAGGAGAAGACAAAAATTGGCTAGTAGCACCAGCCGAAAACGAAATATCTAGAGAGTAACAGTAAAGTAATTGAGCTTACCAACTAGTCGTAAATACTTTTTTAGTTCAATAAAGATTTTCCTCATCATCTGGTGATAACTTAATCGCTAGATCTATGAGAGCATCACAAAATTTTGTGTCCATCATACCAATTTCTCAAAATAAATCACAATTTACTACATTTATGAACGAAAGATACCACGACATCATCTAATAACCTCAATATCCAAAAAATAATACAAACTCCCAATATCTTTGGTCTGGAATAACTTTAAAGGAACAGTTCATATCCATAATATCAGTACTATGATTGCCAATAATCACAATATTATCTACATACATGACGAGAAAAATACACCCAACAGTAGACTGACAATAAAACATAGAATAATCGTTGTTTTATAACAAGAGAGCTTAAACTTATACACAGCTTCACTAAAACAGCCAATCCATACTCACGGGGATTGTTTCAAACCATATAAGGATTTATTCGGTTAACAAACATATCCAAACTTTTCCTAAGCAATGAATCCCAGAGTGAGGTTTCTCCAAATAAACTTTCTCCTCAAAATCACCATATAAAAACCCATTCTTGATATCTAACTGATGTAAAGGTCAATTATGAGTCACAACCAATGTGATGAACAGCCTAACTAAAGTTAACTTGGTGACGAGAAAATATATTAGTATAATTCACCATATAAGTCTGTATATACCCTACGGTCACTAGACAAACTTTCAACCAAGTTAAAGAACAACCTAGGTTGACTTTCACTATGTAAATCCTTTTGAACCGACAGGTTTCTTCCCTAGAAACAAGTAGACTACATCCCATGTGTGATTATATTCGAATGTAGCCATCTCTTCCTCCATAACTACCCACTAACCAGGTTGAAAAATAGCCTCAAATACAGATTAATGTATACTAAATGAGTCCAAGGCGTTTCCAAAAGCCCGATGAGAGGATAAAACACCAACACAAAATAGCATAGTAGACAATAGATACTAAACACAGCTATGTTAACCCTTTTGTAATGCTATTAGAAGATCTGAATTAATTCTTTGATTAGTTTATTAATAAATATAGTATGAATAACTAGCTTAATGGTGGTTGTCTCTAAATCCATTCCTAAGGAAGAGTCAAATGCTTGACAAGGGCCACGAACCCATGTTGGAGTGTTAGGAGGACAAGCAGGCACATGTGATACAGGTGCAAGAAATACAACATATGAATAATCTCATATTCAATAATATAATCATCAAGAGAAAGACTCAACGATAGGATTACTGAAGACACTTCAAGATAAAAACGTGTAAACTCATAAGATATAACACCATAGGCACCAGAAAACGTCCTTACTTTGGAGAGAAGCACTAATACCCCTTCTAAGCACAAGGATATAGAAAAAATATACCGCCAAAGACTTGTGATCAATCTTTGTCACCTAAGGTCAAATATCACCCACATAATATACAAAATTGAAAATCTTCGTGGGAAGAAACTGTAATGGCTTGCTAGGAAATAACCCATGATAAAGAATCCCCCCTTAAAAAACAGTTGATGGTATTCGATTGATAAGATAATAAGTTCCCAACATTACATCACCCCAAAAGGTCTTTAGAACACTCATTTGGAATAAGAGAGGTCGAGCAACCTCGATCAAGTACCGATTCTTCCTCTCAACCACTTCGTTCTGTTGAAGTGTATCTAGACAAGATGACTCAAAAAATCCCATGTTAGAATAGGAATTATGAAAAAGAAGTGTTAAAATATTCGAAACCATTATCACTACACAGAGTATCTATAGAAGTAGAAAATTGGGTCTTAATTTCAACATGGAATGCATAGAAAATGGAGTATAACTTAGAACAAATATTCATCAAGAATAGCCAAATAACTTATGAATATCCATCAACAAAAGTAATAAAGCAACAAAATCTCATTTTGAACAAAACTGGACATGATTTCCAGACATCCAAGTGTACTAGCTCAAAAGGAGGTGTGTGGTTTTACACGGGAAGAATATGACCTATAATAGTGTATGGCAAACTGACATAATTTACAAAATAAGTTGATAACAGAAGTCAAAGTTGGACATAACATTTTCAGACTAGAAAGATATGGATGACCTAATCTATAGTGAAGATCAAAGAGCATAAAAGTGGCATTGGAACAAATAATAGGATAGAGTTATGCATCAAACAATTAAAGATCCCTTAAGTCGCG
>JAOVVI020003106.1:0-19698 GCA_028571085.2 Nepenthes alata | reverse complement strand
TATGACAATCAAGAGTCCTCGTCCAAAAGACGCAAGGAGTCCTCGTCCCAAAGACGCAAGGAGTCCGCGGACGTGCCACTCGGGAGTGACCCCAACAGTCTGGAGCTCCAATTGTTTTGACAACATAGTTTACTTTTATTATAACATTGCTTCTCCGACGCATAGTTGTTCCCATTGGAGAGATTTTCTTTTGATTTTAGTTGCCTATCTCAACAGTCGCTGTCTGTGTTTACAGGTGGGAAACCTTCGCCTGCATTTTTCAGGACATTCTGTTCAACAATACCAAGTCAAACCAAGCTAACCATTTTCCACTGTATGTGGATTTTTTTTTTTTGGGCCCCCTTTCAGCTCCATCGTAAGCTGTGTTATCAGCTATCTTTAAATAGGCAAGATCATGCTTTACGATTTTTTTCAACTTCTCTTTGGTCTACCTGTAACAATTCTAATGAGTTTTTTTCATCCCATAGAATATACTTAAGGGGAAGCGGGAATCCGTTCCCTAACCTTGTAGAAGATGGTATACTACCCTACCAGCTGCTCTGGATGGTTTTAGCAGGATAGTTGTGTTAACTTTGATAAACAGACAACAAATAAAAAAAAAAAGGATCAAAGTCAACTAACACAAGCTAAAATAAGAAAGGTAATACTGAAATTGCACCGGGTATCATTTACCACAAAGAAGGACAATAGCAATACTATTAATTTCAAATTATGCATGAACTATCTACATAATATTATTCACAAGTGCATCATATTTGGAAGCAGTGACCTGGATGGGAAGTAGATGATCAATCAAAGCATCTGTCAGGAGTGTTTTGAAGGTTCCCCAGTTCATACATTGGCATTCTTGAGCAACTTCCTGCAATCAAAGAATTAATTCAAGAGGCAAGCTTGTCAACTTGGTCAACGTGCTGTGATCACTTGTAAGCATTAATCTTCAATAGATATTCATCATTAACTAACACCGCAAAGTGACTATATAAGAAACGTAGCAGAAAGCATAAGAAAGATACAAAACATGAAACCAAACAGGAGTACAATGGGATGTACATACAGATGTCAAGGATAATGGAAAACCTACTGAAAAGCTGGAACTAAGGGGAACGGTTCATTATGAATTGGCAGAGGAAAATAAGCTATCATGCATTCCATATTAATTACGTGACTATCCTGCACAACATCTTTTGTTCCAGATTGGTGACGGAAAGAACTCAAATTTAAGGAGCCATAAAGTCTCAATGGAAGATTGGAGCTGCAGAAAATGCATGAAAGCATATGTCAACATAAATAATCAAATTCACAAGAATAAACAACAATACTTCTGTTTCCTAAGCCAGACAGGAGAACAATACACCTCTATTCTAACTGGTCATCATAAGGACTTGTCTAACCAAGCCACGGAGACACTACACAAATGGCATATTCTCTGAATACACATAACCATTGATGGTAGGTATAATCAGAATTCTTAGAAAAAATATAAAAGGAAAGTTGAACTCATTAGCACCCAATGCTAAGAATCAGAGTCAGTAATAGTTTACTGATACTCATTAATCTGATCAACTAGACTATAAGTTATATTCATTTTGATTGGTGTTTCACAGATCAGATTCCTACTTTCATTTGATGTTCCAGAAAAAGGAGCAGCTGTTTGTTTCATAAAGGCCACCAAATCATAGTCCAACAAAAACATAAGTTTTATTAAAGTTTGATTTTGCTCTCAAATTTCCAATAAGATTTAACTTTACACTTACAAGTTACAACCTATGGGCAATAAAACTTTAAACTTTTCATTATACTAAATGAGGAATAAACTCATCCTACAAATGAAGAAAATATAAAGGTAACAAAGTCTCTACAGATTACTTATTACTTAAATAGTTAAATGTAATCTAGGGTTCTTAGAAACATGAAGAATTCGTCAGCTTAGTGCTAAAGTGAATGCATTGCCAATCTAACTACTATGGTTGAAATTTGAAGTCTTTGCCCATTACAATTTTGCTTTTTTAATACTTGAAAATTACCATCTCTTAGTACTGGTTTCCATTCTGTTAGCTCCTTCAAACCGCCTGGTGCTAACAGGGTCAATTTAAGAATGAATCTAAAGTGAAAGCTGGAATGTTGGATGGCCAGTTCCCCAGCTTACCAATGTAACTGACATTTTGGACCTGGTTCTAAAACTGTGGTGGCTAATCACATTCAATTACAGCCTTTCTGTTTATATCATGCTTTTCAGAACACTGAATAAAAGCTAATTAGTGAGGTGGAAAAGAATTATGAAGAATTAGAACATCACGCTTCCCATGGAGGCAGACAAATGAGCCATAACAGCCAATGCACATCTGTTACCTCAGCAAACACAATTCGTCTAAAGGTATTGGTCAGTTTCAAATAAGCTAATAAACTGCACATTTATGTAATGAAATAACCTAAATTCATAATACCAGAAGAGATAAAAGATTGACCACAATCAGGCAGAAACAAAGAATCTACAAACCATTACCTCTTTTGTCTTGCCTGAAACAAGCTGATAAATAGAGAGAAGGTTATTGCATTCAGGTCTGTCTGTGTTGTCGAACTCCAGACTGCATCCATGGGAAAAGAACATCGAATTACTTGTTGAAGACACTAACTCCACTAACCAAAGTGTATAAAACTGAGAACATAGAATGAGAAGTTTGATGTCAAAGCAAATCAAAGTTGGATGTGTTTTATACAAATGTTGGCAGAAATCCTCGCACAGCAGGCATGGAAGGTAAAATGCTGATTTCTAAGTTCCAAGATGCAGCACGCTTTTTCTACATGGTAGGCAAATTTCAGATGGATCCCTCATTGCAAACACATGTACATTTGCTCAAATTAATCATCTTCCAGTTGTCTGTACACGGGACAGTCAGAATGACCATGTCATCATATTGGTTTTCCAATTTCTTTTGATGAGGATAATGGGTTTTAGAGGTGAAGGAGTATCTGGGGTTCTTTGGCACATTTCAAGTGCAGAATTTTCCTTGCTGGTTATGGGGGAATTTAGAAGGCTATTCCTCCTCTTCTTGGAAGCTTAGAATAGAGTCCCTTTATTTCCATGTCTATTTTATTTGTAAATTGAAGCACTAAGCAGAATGACTGGGGTTGTTCAGTGTTTTTCTCAAAGGGATTTTATAAACAATTATGATTAGGAATGACAGGACGGGGCTATAATGTGGCGCCATTCATGGAATGAAACAGTGGCAAATATATATATATCAGCGTTGGGACCCCCGATGCCAATATTTTTCAATACAATGACAAAATCGTATTATCTTGTTGGCAAGATATTATCATATATCAGCCGATATAGGAAAAAAACAAATCTATTGTTGATATTGTCCTATATCGATACAAATCACTGAATATAGGCAAAACCAATACAGCCGCAAAAGGTATCGATATTTTCATCCATTGGTGCCACATCTAGTGAATGTGGATGACAGAATGATCCTACATACTTGTGGCCCATTCGGCATAACTATTGAAATAACTTTTGAAAAAGGCTACAAATTGGATATTCCCCAAAAAAGATTCATAAGAAATTGATGGAGGAGCTCTGTAAATTGTTGTGTCCTTTCTAAACAAGTTTAACTCAACTTTTTCAAAATCATTCAAAGTGCTTTTGGAAGAAGTTACAAATTATAACTTTTTTTCCAAAAACACTTTTCAAATATGCATCATATGCCTTCAGTTTTGGTCAATCATACTTGTTAGAATCACTAGCAGGCAACTTATTATGTTTGTGCTGCATGTTACTTGATTTTGAAGCTTTTTTGAGCATTGGGCATCAGTAAGTCTGAATTGATGGTTGTTCCTATGTGTGATATTGTTAGCAGGCTTGCATATATTCATGGTTATTAAATCAGTGAACAACAGCATATTAGGGACTTCTGTTGTGCACATTATGGAGATGCTTCTTAATTGAAACAGGTGGTGAAGAAATTTGAAAGAAGACTAGTTCCATTAAGATAAAAAGACTACTTGTTCAAAGATAGGAGGCCTGCCCTGATAAAAAGTAAAGCACATTCTGTATCCATTGCACATTCATAGTTTTGTAATGGAGAAATTAAAGAAGCTCATATAGTCTTTTCTTTGGATGGCTAAGGTGAAACGTTCAAATTTCATTTAATTAGGCGGGAATTAACACTAGGCCAGTAAATAGGGGTAGGTTTTGAGTACAGGGTTCTGTAATAACTTATTGTTGAGAAGATGGTTCTAGACTTTGTGTTAAGAGAGAATTAACTGTTTCACATTGGGATACATTCAGGAACTTCATTCTTCTAATGGGAAGCTAAGATGCCCCTGATTTCGATTTGCAGTTTCCTGATTTATAGTCCTTAACAGAGAACAGAGTTTTCTCTTTCTAATTATGCTGAGTTGGAGGAAAAGCATAAAGTGGAACCTAAATTGGCTCAAGTCAGACTGTAAGATATAATTCTCAGAACTTGCAGTAACTTCTTGTGCTTCCAAAAGGCGCTGCTTTGCCATTGAAGGTTGAGGAATCTGCTTTCTATGAATTGAATAATCTACCATTCAGCAGCTTCTTTCTATAAGCTTCATAAAATGGTGTTTATGATTTTCCTTAGGAATTACGGTAGAGTCTAGTATGCTCCTACAAGTTTTTTTTTTTTTTTGGTTTGGAAGAGAGATGAGGAAAGAAATTTAACTTTTGAAAACCAGTAAAGAAAGGGCTATGAAATCCCAATTACAGTTTGTTGTGGCCAAAGGATCTGGAATCTTTCAATCATCTCTTACTTTAGAGCACTATTAATTATGTTGGAGAAAGCCTGCACTGCTGCTTTCGGTTTATTAGAGATTTCAAAAGTTCAAGCAGCTTTGGTAATGAATTACTAGCTGATAAATAGTTCTTTATGATGGCAAACAGAAAAATGTACGGGTTTGCCCCCTCTAGGCTCTAACTGTTCTCTGGTTTGTTTGGAAAATGAGAGGGAGTTCTTTTTCAGGATGACTGATGACATGATCAGCTTGCAGAGGTTACATTGTGGATGGCTCTTCTGTTTTCTTGAGTGAAGGACCTTTTTCAGGATGATTGATGACGTGATCAGCTTGCAGAGGTTACATTGTGGATGGATCTTCTGTTTTCTTGAGTGAAGGATCCTCCACCAACATGGAAGACCAAACAAGGATGGTGAGATCAAAACTCTAAGATCCTCTGATTTTATCATATTAGGCCAAATTCTTGTTTATTGGAACTAGCAGATAATTTACATTATGTTATTTCCTTTTTCAGTGTAAAGATATTCTCAAATATGGGTTTATGCCAAATGAAAACAGCATCAATAAGAGAGTTCATGAGACAAATGCACAAGGCAAGAACCAAACCCTGGAAATGAATCAGTCTTGCAACGTTTGATCTTGTTTGCAATAACCTGCAAGGTAGGCAAGTTATGCTGTGAGTAAATTAGGAGAAGAAAGCACTAAAAACTAAAAAAGTGATAGCTTTTACTAAACATTTATGATAATGAATGCATTACAGTTAACAAGACAGATCAATTCAGATATCTTATGCAGTAAAGTCAACAAGGCACATTAGTTCACAAATATGCAGTCAATGAAGCAATGCATAATTTCAATCGACTTGCTCAACTAAGCCAACTATTTCTGGTGTTGACATCATTAAACAAATTTGGTAAAGATTATCCCTTGCTTCCTTGTTAGACTTTGATACAAGTATGGAACCCATGACTTACATCCAAGAGACTTAAGTCAACAAAATCAGTTTGCCGAAGGCGCAATGTGGCGAGGGAAAACAACCATAAAATGCCTACTCACATCTTTTGGATCCAGGAGATTAATTCGGGACTGATCAGAAGGAGCAGACTTGGACATCTAAACACCACAGCAATTTATGAGTCAGAATATCACAAGGGTAAAGATCAATAATTTCAATCTTGAAAATGCATAGAGAATCACTCAATTCATTCCTACCAAGATGATATAAACCCATGGATTATGGGCGAATCATAACTAGTGTAAATATGATGTACTTGCATGACACATCACTTGATTTCCATCTAACTATTTGGGGCATGAACCACAAAATTTGATCAGCCCTTTTTCTTTGACAGGATGTTCAAAACATAGTTACTGGAATCCTGAAAGCACCCTGCGTGCCCCATAGCTAATGCAAACCAAATTGGTTCTAAATTATAATCTCTTTTATGAAATGATACTCGCGTATTTACCCGTACTGACAGAAAACTGGGTAATTATGGTTCAAAATCAACTTAGGTTGTGGAGAAGTGTCAAATTCATCTAGAGATATATCCAATGTTGTAGTTTGAAAGACACAAGTCCTTCGCATATAGAACATGAAGTTTATCACTTTATCCACATTCAGAGAAGCCAAAACATCCTACGGACTGTTAAGCCATAATGTCTATCAATAGTAAGATTGACCCATGTCGAAAATAAAAATTGCACCAGAAAATCTGGACTTTGCAAAGTGATGTCATCCAGATAAATCTATAAACCCGAAATCCTATTAAATCCTCTATTTGGTTATCCCTGAATATTATTTGTTCCCAAGTGCCAGTATAGAAAGCAAATATCCCCTCTTGCCCCTTCAAGATATCCAAACATTCATGAATTTCAGGACATGGCTAATCAAATCAGAAGATTGATTTGACAAGATACGAACAATGAGATCCCATCAGCATAGTCAACTATAGACAGCATATCCCATTTTATCCAATCCATGATAAATAGAATATGTAAAGCCCATTCAACCTAGACAAGTGAAAAGAAAATGAAGAACATAGTCCCAAGTGTGTGATGCAAGCATGCAATTAATCATATCATTATATGGAATCAAGAGCAACCTTAGAAAGACCATCACTCAAGGACATCACTCGGGCTCCAGCTGGAGGAATAAGAGGCTCAGGTATCTAAATCAGCAGACTGATTCAAATCAGAGATTATCAAATTAATTATAAAAACCTTTCTGATAAAGTCAAGAACATCACAACGGAATAGAGGAAGAACATTTACCTTAAAAATTGTGCCTCCTCTCCTACACACAAAATTGAACAGTAACTAAGCTACTAGAGAGAGAAATTTCAGGAAATGGTAAACAAAATTTCAGGAAATGATGGAAAGATATTCATGGCAAACACAATGTTCTCTGTTACCCTCCCATTTTCTTCCACTTCCTTCCCCCATACAAATAATTGACACGTTCAGCCAGCTCTCGCGTCAGCTCAAGGTGCTGCTTCTGATCTTCACCAACAGGGACAAAATCAGACTGCAGAGGCAGGCTGCAACCCATAAGAATTATACATGTTCAGGAGATTTGCTTGTGAAATGTAGTCTTATTACAATAACAACTTCAGGTATGAAATTAAATGCATTGGAACTTCATTGGCTATGGCCATTAAATCCACCCTATAGAGCAATTGTTTATGAAGTACCACACCAAGTGCTTGAGGTTTAAAGCACACAGAATTTTTTGGTAAGTTTAAAGCACACAAAGATGTCAAGCATAAAATTAAAATTGTGCTAAATTGTCACTGAAGATCAACAGAAAGACATAGTTGAACATGCTAGGGAAAAAGAAAGAAAGCATACCTATGTAGAATTCACTGCTTAGCACAAAGGCTTACAACTTCAGTTATGTGAGTAAATTAGGTAAAGAAGTCACATAAAACAAGACGGGTTGGACAGTGCAGTATACACACGATGAGGCAATTGCCATCATTAGGACTCCAGGGGATTCAAACCACTATAGCTTCTGACTAAGGATCAATATTGAGTCAATACCTTTTTGCAGGAATATAGTGTAACTAAAAGAATGAGCCTTGGCAAAATAGTAACTAAAAGAATGAGCCTCGGCATAATAGTAACTTAAAGGTTGCTACATAATGACTTAGAGGAACATGCCGGAACAGCGAAAATAATCTATATATACTAGGCTGTCCCCAAATCCAGCAAAAAATAGATCATCAGAACTGGACCACCCTTTCATCATTGACCTTACTAAAACATATTAATGCTACTTAGTTTATGTTCTTACTTGTTAGCTAAGAAGAACCGACACTTCTTAAAGATAAATATATCAGTGATCGACATATGGCTGACATGTGTCGAATTTTTTATTTTTTTAACTCCGATGCATTCTCATCATGTTGGTCTAAACCTTATCTTTCAAACTACTTGTGCATCATCTTTGTCATCATATTGAGAAAGAAATTAGAATACTTATTTTTTTGTACATTCATTGAGAAGATACAAAGTAACTCAAAAACTGGTCGAAGATATGGTTTTCATTCATGGTGCCCTTATTCTAGAAGAAGTCCACAATACTCACAATGAGACAGTGAGATGTGGACTATTTTTAGTGATGCATTTCACTCACTCCGGAATGTCGGAAAGTTAGAGATTGCACATCTCTCATTGGAAGAGCCGAAAGTTATATCAATGATAGTGATGGAAAATAGAGACAGCAGGAAATAATGAGCCCATTGAGATTGGTCCAAATGATAGTTGAAAGTGGCGTCCTATCTCATGTTAGTGTCCATGATTCTTATCTTGTTATCGCATAATATTTATTCAAATATACGATATTGAGGAAGCATAGAGTTCTAAAATCAAGAGGGAATATAATGGTTATATAGTATGTACGCGTAAAACTACATGCATGTAATGCAATTTAATAATTTTAGGCACGACAATAAACACCAAAACAAAATTGATCGCCAGCAGATTCCTTTAACTTTGGATGATTAAATTTACACTATGAAAATTAGAAAGTTCAAGATGTAGGTGAGTTCAAAGCGCACAAAGTTTACAATGTTGCATGGTCCACAATACTTATAAAATGAAATGATGATCTCTTGACATATATAGGGCAAATAAAATATATCCAACGGAGTACGAGCCGTTCAAGCAACCACGGTAACAAACATGAGTACTCTAAAAGATCAAATACAAGGACAAATGGATTTTGTAATTGTATCTAGGAGAAATTTAGGAAATTTACTTAAATATTTAAATGGAGACAACATGATATTTTCCGGTTCTAGTGTTTTTCATTATCTGAAAACATCTGCCCTTCTAAATCAATTTGTTTGTCCGTCACTGCATAGAAATATGCATGTATATGTTCACATATAAAAAATACAGTGCCAGGATGAGAAACCACCTGATATAAAAGAATATCAGAAGCCATCAGAACAGGATAAGTCAAAAGTGCAACCCCCACATTTTCATCTCCCTGCGCAACCAAAATACACAGCTTAGTTAAGACAGTTTGGCGAAAAATATTAAAGAAAATCACATATTATATGCTGTCCCTGGGAAATAAAACATTCTTCTACCATAAGATAAGCAAACATTCAAGCACAGACAGAAAAAGCTTAGGCAAGATTAAAACAAGCAAGGGGTTTCATTTACATCAGAGCTACAGCAACTAAACGAGTAAATAATCTCAAATATAACCATTAAAAGATGGGAATGATGAACAGTAAGTGGATAGAAATACTGCAGAGGATCCAAGAATAGAGTTTGGAATTGAGGGTGTATCTTTCCAGGAAGAGGATAATAAAACAACAAAACAAGTCCACTGGTAGTGTATCCCTCTTGTGGACAAAAGGTCCCAAGTTCAAATCTAGCCTCCCCTTTCTCCTCTGCGCCAGGAGGGGTCTTCTCTGTCAACCACAAAAAACAAAGACAACACAATTACCCTACCAAGACAAGAACCTCTTGGATCCAGCTTCTCAATTACCCAATACAATTACCAATTCTGCCTGCCACTCCAATAATATGCTCAGTGATGATCTCAATCTTCACATAGCCCTGAGATTGTTAGGTCTTGAGCTTGACATCCTATTGTAAATTTTGTTTCCCATAACTCCTTTTCACCAACATATAGGGTCATTTAGACCTCCTAGGATTCCATCTATGTTCCTTAAAGTTGGCAGGAAGCAGTTGATGATCTTAAGTGGAGAAGGCCCATAGTTGAGGAGACGGAAGCCTTGCAGAAAAATAATGCATGGGAGCATGCTAGTTTACCTATTGAGAAGAAGCGAACTGTGCTTAAATGGGTGTTTACTGTGAAACATCAGGTAGATGGGTCTGTTGAAAGTTTAAAGCCACATTAGTAGACAAAGAATTTATACAGATTTATCAATTAAACCATTGATTACTAGGAGACTACCGCACCTCTGAACAAGATGAATAACATCAAGGTTCTCCCATCAAGTGCAGTCAATTAAGCTGACACTTACCACAACTTAGAAGAGGCAACATATATGGCGATACCTCTAGGTTTCTTAAAATAAACCAGAGAAGTTTGCAAGCCCAAGCAATCATCATATAGATTGAAACAATCTCCGTGGGCATGAATTGGTCGATTAAGCAAAGCATTCCAGCTTTTGGATATCAACAAAGCAATGTTGATCATATTATGTCCACTAAGCACAATAAAGGCAAAGTCATTGTGCTCATACTATATGTGGATAACAATTCTTGCTGAAGATACGACCAAGTTGAAAAGCACTTCTAGTCAAGAAGTTCAAGATCAAAGACTTGGGGCAGCTTAAATAATTGGCACTGATGTTGCGCATTCAGGGATGGGCATTTTCTTTGGCTGTATAATTGATCTTCTAAAGGATATCAGGATCTAGGACAGGCACCCCATCAATGCAAATAATCACCCAAAAGTGCAGATGGTGAACAATATGAATCGTGAGATCTATAAGAGACTTGTTCAGAAACTGATATACCAGTTCTACAGGCGTCATAACATGGCATTTGTTGATAGCTTGGTGCCTTAATTTATGAATCATCCTTGAGAATCCCACTTGGAAGCAACATAGTGAATATTGAGGTACTTGAAAACAGCACTAGAAAAGGACCAATTTATTTGCAAACAACAATCACCTATAAATTGAAACTTTTAAAGATGCTGATTGGCCAGGTCACCTGAAGATGATCGACCCATCTTCAGGCTATTGCATATTTGTAGGTGATAATCTTGTCACTTGAAGTAAAACATAGGAGGCATGGATAAAAATATTGCCGTCAATCATGGCTATCTTACGCAAAAATTTGTTTTTTGTAAAGCAAAAAAAATTCGATTTCGAGGAAATATCTGCCAATAAATCACGATATATTGTTGATACATAGACATATCGCAATTTTCTAGTAGTATCAGGAAATATCAATATTAGGCATCCCGATAACTGTATGTATCCACTAATATTTCATTCCATGATAAAAGGGTGTCTGTCTTGCACTGACGTAGGATACAAATAACTTGGGAGTCAGGGCACTTGTGAACATTTGTGGGTAAAAAGAGGCTTTAAGGGATGTGAAGTTAATTGGCACAAGAAGTATGTTGTTATAATACCTACCAAATACATACTTAGAAGCATAACACCTCCACCAAGGTGGCGTATATGTGTCGGATGTCCCGGACACCAAAATTCTCAAGTCGCTCTCCAACGAGTTGAAACAGTTTATTCCTTGTGTTAATCCAAACAAGCTGGAACTTGTTTGGACAAATTGAGGCACACTTGAGACACATCCAGGCTTATTTTCAAATTTTAAAACAAGAAGCAATTAACAATAACTATAGCATAATTTCCTTAAATATGTGTGTTTATTGTTTTCTTATATTTCCTTATTTTACTTGTGAGCAATAACAACTACATTTTCTAATGAAAACCCGTGTCACAGCTCACAAGTCAAAGGTGCTGGCATTCCGAGACACTCAGTGGAGTTACATGCAGCATGAAGCTCATGATAAGCACTATGACGTGTGCTTGTGACTGTGAGGATTTAGCTTTAATGTGACAGTATCATGGGTGACAATGTTATGGGCAATCAGCATGGTGGCAACACTATTAGCATTGTGTCGACACTGTCGAAATAGGCAATGACACTGTCAAGCATGCATGTTACCAACTTGAGGTCAACACTGTCTACGCTGGGCGAGGACACAAACGTGGGGTTGACATATCTTCCTTAACACTTAAAGAAGTAAAGCGAGTCCTAGTGGGAACATGGAATTGCAACAAAGTCGGGTCTGAGTGCTTGATCTATTCCTAAATATATGCTATTGGGATAGCAACACAGTTTCAATGTCTATTCTTGGAAATCCCATAACATCCAAAAACCAACTAGAGGAGAATCGTCTCAAGCTCTCCACCCCGGGGTTGTCAGAGTATTTCTGGTACTAGATCTCAACTAAGTGAGTTATACTGTGATGAGGGCTGGGCAGTGGGGCATTAAGCTATCCATCATTAAAGTTGACACCATCCAGAGAGAGAAAAGGGCTCAGTAGTGCAGATAGGCATTGAGCTAGAGGTTACTACATTGGGTATGCACTCGAGATGGGCTATTGTCCATATTACTCAAGGGGATGGTCAACTAAGGCAGGAGGCAAGCTGGGTGCCTCAAATTGGCACAATGCTCGTGATGTGAAAAGCACAAAATGGTGCGAAGTGCTACGTCATATTGAAATCAAGGTTGTTGGGTTGTTACTTTTTGAGACGAAGTGTTTGAACATGTTATCAAGCTCAAGTGGTCAATATGCATCTTGGGGCCGAGTTGCCTTCGCAAGCATAAGAGTCACAACCAAACGAAGGAATACAAAGCTCGGGTGTTGGGGATAGTGTGTCATAGACAAGTGGTGGGCATTGGTGGGCTAGTGAATCCCTGATGACAGTTATGAGCAAGTGTGATCTATATATCGAGGTGTTAGATATCGACCTAATGTGTGCAAGCATCAAATAAGGCGAGAGAACCTATCAATTGGGGCAAATGCTAGCTCGATGGAGTTGGTATGCTCTAGTTGGTTGATGGAGAGGTGCAAAACCTCAAAGTTAAGGTGAGTATCACATGACTTATTGAGAAGGATTTGATTCAGAATCCTCATGTGCCTAACTATCGAAGACAATTTTTTTATCCTCGAGCTTAGTAAGTATGTCTTTGAGAATATGTTTTGGCATCGCGCAATCAATTTTCGCTGTATAAACATTGGATCATGACACCTTGCTTCTTTTTTCTTTAGTAAATTGCTTGTTATGAACTTCTGCTGATAACTAAATATCTTAAGGCGATTAAAAATTATAAATTGTAGTAATGATAGCTAATTTTGTATAAAATACTAATGTTCAGTAAATTAGATTGCATACCCTTAACAGCTATGAATTTCAACAATCATATCTCAAATATACGTGTCCTAATTTTTCAAAAATAAATGAATAATCACGTTTGCAATGTCATATATGTGTCCTGTCTCACATGTCCACACTTCTTATATCAATATTGCCTAAAATTCCATCCAACACAATAGACCAAAACACAATAAAAGAACCAGATAGGAAGTATATTTCTGTACCATCTGTGAAGTTCAACTAGCTGATGTGCTTGCTAAAGGTTTTAGAGGTTATATTTTCCACATTATTATCTACAAGATGCCATGTGAGATATCTTTGGTCCATCTTGAGGAGGGATGTCATAGGACATACTAGTTTCATAAACTTTTTCAGCATATGCTTCTATCCTAGGCTTCTCGCCCTATAAGGACAATAATGTAACTGCCATAAAGAGTGGGGATTGACCAAGACCATTCGTCATCTATTCCTTTCTATCTCTGGTACCTCTTCCCCTCTGCATAACATCTCCTTCTGGAAGCAAACAAATCCTTTATCTGAGAACTGATCAATCTTTCAAATGGAACCCAAAGTAAATTGGGCATACCAAGCAATTGTAAGCAGTTGATGCAATATGGCAACTTGAAAGCAACATTTAAAGAGCCCATAATTGCAGGTCATAGTCAAGTAATAATCTCTGTCTAAAGGAAGAAAGGTTTGAAAGCTTCTTTCAAACTCATAGTGGACAGGTCATCCTATTATTCTTTCTATCGTTAAAGAATCTTGGAAAAGATCTGTAGAGATATGCAAGACTTTTGTGTGGTAAAGAAATGGCTCAAAAAAGAACTTCTAAAGCTTCATCACATGCATGATGCAGTAAAAAAAAAAAAACATGCATGATGATGACATGTCAGCTATAGTAAATGAGGCAACAGCAGGGTTGTCCAAAGCACAGCCTTACTGTAGCAGGATTGATCTCAGATTGTTAATGAGACTGCTAAGCGGAAGTACAGCAGTTAAAAGAATTGCAGACTGGCTGAAAGAAGGCGATGCTAATAGCAGGTCTTTCATGCTGCCATCAAAGCCAAGAGAAGTAGAAGCTAGATTTTGAGTTCGTGAAATATAATGGCCTGAGTTTAATTGACAAGAGAACTATTGTGAGATCCTCACCTTCTATCAAGATATGCATGACACCACAAAATGACAAATATTCAAGGTGGACATTAGTGACTAAGCGTGGTCCTACTGTTGACAAGCAACCATGGCACCATCTTGATGCACCAATTACATAGAAACAAGGGCTGTTTTCTTTACAAAACATGATGGAAAGTTTCCGGACCTGTCGCTTATTGATTAAACTGTATTCTCAAAGAAGACGGCATATAACGCGAAAGGACATAGTTGCTCCAATAACAGAATTTCTTTATAATGGAAAAATGCTGAAGCAAGTTAATGCAGCTATAACTTCAGGACAAAAGAACATGAATGCATCAAAAGAGTTATTACAGGACTATAGTCAGTTGTACTTGTAATTTACTCTATAAGGGCATTTCCAAGATAATCACTAAGAGATAGCAACTAGCATTGCCTTGTTTATAGATCCGGCCCAATCAGCTTTTGTGAAATGGAGTATTGTTGACAATGTATTACTCAGTCAGGAGCCGGCAAAGTAATATGCAAGAAGACATATATCACCATGGTGCATGCCCAAACATTTAAAAAAGGCCTATGATCCAGTTTCATGGAATTAACAAGAGCAGTTGCTAATCAGCTACAAGTTTTCCGGAGAAGTTCAGGAACTTGATCATGAACTGTCACATCAACAAGGTTCTCTATGGCTGTAAATGGCTCTATGTCCGTGTTACCAGTCTCATCGCGGCTGACATTCCGGCACCACCAAGCCAACCGAGGCCCCGGAAAAGCACCCCAACAGTACAACCTCCACGGAAATACCAAGACTAAATATAGCCATTATATAGTTATTATTATTATTATTAGTTATGCTCCATTTTTATTTTTAGTTATATATACTATTAGTTACATATCTGCACATGAGTTGTTTAGCCTCTATTTTCTATTACACGTGCATTTGGGGTTTATACCCATGTAATCGGTTAGGTTGAGGATAATGCACTTTAACAATTCTCTTCTCTTTTGCTCTCTCTCTATTTCTTGAGTACTCTTTCCTGCCCCTCAGATTTTCCCTTTTCTCCTCTCGTCTTCTCCCTCACCCAGAACTCTTTCTTTTCCCTGCCCGGTCAGATTGAGTCGTGCGGCTGAAACACCATTGTAGGTGACTCCACTAGTTGCGAGATTGCAACAGTTTGGTACTGTCATTAAGACCCATGGCTGATGGCATGACGACGAAATACAGGGCACACGATGAGTCCATTTCCAGCATCTTGCAAGAGTTAAAGGACCATACAGACCGCATCTCCACCATTTCAACTACCACTGAATAGAACCAGCAAACGTTCAGTGAGTTGCAGCAAACCATCACTGGGATGCGCCAATCCCTAACTTGACTTGAACGGAGGTCACTACCAACTTCAAATCCCCCCCTCTTACCCACTCCACCCTCCTTCACTCTTTCATTGGCGGCACTTCCAACGATCCAAACCCTAGCTCTATTACCAGCGCCTTTTCCGATTCACAAATCTCTTCACACATCCGCTTACCCAAACTCGAAATCCCATTTTTAACCAACGACAATGTTGTCGGATGGCTCTTCCAAATTTAACGATTTTTTCTGTTCCATGGCACACTGCTGGAACAGAAATTAACGGTGGCGGCGTTTTACATGTCGGGTGCCGCGTTCCAATGGTACAAATGGATGCATGCAACCCACCAGTTATTTACCTGGGAAGCCTTCACAAAAGATCTGGAACTCCGTTTCGGATCATCTTCCTACTTGAACCTAGAATCCATCTTGTACAAGCTTCGCCAAGGAACCACCGTGACGGCTTATATGATGAAGTTTGAATCGCTTTCGACACGGACGCCAGGCCTCTCAATCACAAACATGTTACTGTTTCATACCGGGCCTCAAGGATGACATCCGTCCGGAGATCCTATTGTTGAAAGCCCTAACACTACCAGATGCAATCGGAATGGCCAAATTGGTGGAGGAAAAGCTGGAGGCCTATCGAACGAGTTTGCAACATCCACCACTATCCAGGACCATCAACCCTCTTGTTCCAGTGACAATAAAACCGCTTTCCCCCAAATTACCCATTAAAAAATTGACTCTGGCCGAGATGGCCGCCTGTCGAGCACGAGGCCTGTGTTACAATTGCGATGAAAAATTTACCCCAGGCCATCGTTGCAATCCTCCCAAATTTTTGTGCATGTTGGCTAAAGAGGAGGGAGGCACCTTGCCCGAACTTCAGGCTTTTGAGGTGGGTTCAGAGGAACCCGAGTATGTGACCGAACATCTCCAGGAAAATGACCCAACATCTCCCCCACCCGAGGCTATTCCAAATATCTCTCTTCATGCCTTGGAAGGACATTACCTTGCGGTTGCAAGGAACCATTTCGGGCCAACCTGTGCTCATCTTAGTTGACAGTGGATCCACGCATAATTTTTTACAAACACACATGGCCAAGTACTTCGGGCTTTCAATTGAGCCCTCTCACCACCTCAACGTCACCGTGGGAAATGGGCTTCTCTAAGGTGTGAAGGACTGTGTACCAAAGTCTCGGTCACCTTGAGCTAAGTCTGTTTTACTATTGATCTCTATTTGTTACCAATCTATGGGGCTGATCTGGTGTTCAGAGTACAATGGCTCGCCACAATTGGGCCTGTGTTGTTTGATTATCGATCACTCAGGATGAGCTTCGACCATGTTGGAACGCGGCTCACCTTACAAGGCTTGTCGTTGGCTTCTATCTCCACCACGACGTTGGGCCAATTGAAGCAAGACGATTCCACCCAATCGGTGGCCTCCTATCTCCCACAGACCATTCTGCCTATACAGGATAGCTCCCATGCCACCCCTGCAGCAACCTTACTGGACCCCAACCAATTTCCCCTAAATGTCAACTCATAGATTATGCAAACACTCGGCGAAATCCTCTCTTCCTTTGCCGACATCTTTGAACTTTCATATGGGCTACCCCTGCAACGCTCCACCGATCACCGTATTCCCCTAAAACCAAACACTGAGCCGGTGAACGTTAAACCATATCGCTATCCGCATTTCCAAAAGACGGAAATGGAGCCACTGATTTGTGAAATGCTTGCAAAAGGTTCAGCCGAGTACTAGCCCATTTTCTTTCCCAGTTTTATTGGTTAAAAAGAAGGATGGTAGTTGGCGTTTATGTGTGGACTACCGAGCACTTAACGCAATTAACATTAAAGATCGGTTCCCCATACCGACTGTGGATGAGTTGTTAGATCACTACATGGAGCCCGTGTATTTTCAAAGCTGGATTTGCGATCTAGGTACCACCAGATGAGGATGCAGGCTGCTGATGTCCACAAGACATCTCTTAAATGCTCCTTCCACCTTCCAGTTTGAAATGAATAATATTTTTCGCTCTGTTCTCCAGAAGTTTGTACTAGTGTTTTTTGATGACATACTGATTTATAGCCTAATGATCACCTTACTCAAATGCTCTAGATTTTGTGGGATCAAGTATTCTATGCTAAACACAGCAAATGTGAGTTTGGGCGCACTTCGATAGCTTATCTGGGACACATTGTCTGAGCACAGGGAGTCGAGGTGGATCCTACCAAAATTACTACCAATGTTAAACAGCTGCGTGGATTCTTAGGGTTAAGCGGGCATTACCGCCAGTTTGTCGCTCGTTACGTCCAAATCACAGCACTGCTCACCCAACTACTATGGAAGGACGCCTTTATCTGGTCCACTGAAGCCACAGCAGCCTTCAATGCACTCAAAACTGCCCACACAACTACTCCAGTCCTGACTTTACCCGATTTTTCCAAACCATTTACCATCCAAACTGATGCGTCTGGGGATGGCATTGGTGCTGTATTGATACAAGCAGGGCACCCGATTGCTTTCTTCAGCAAACAGCTAAGTCCCAAGCTACAATGCGCCTCTACTTACATTCGGGAGCTCTGTGCCATCGCCGAGGCAGTGAAGAATGGCGACAATATTTGTTGGGGGCGAAATTTATTATCCAAACTGATCACCTGCCCCTCAAGATCCTATTAAGCCAGACAATTCACACTCTGGAGCAACAACGGTGGATTACCAAGTTGCTGGGATATTATTTTGAGATCACTTACAAACCTGGCAGGGAGAACAGTCCGGCTGATGCCTTATCTCGGGAACCAGAGGGCTCCTGTCATGCCCTATGTGCTTCATCACGATCGGTAGTGGTCTTGATCTCTGTCCTCCGCAATTTTTACGCCAAAAATTCAGCCTCCACTGAGCTATTGGCGGCCATACAGGATCGACCGGGTGACTTTGAGCACTACGCAGTGCAGGATGGTCTAGTTTTCTTCAAAGGGCGCCTTTTAGTTCCCACAAATTCAGCCTTGTAGGACCTTATCTTACATGAGTATCATGATTCACCCATTGGGGGACATGCAAGATTCCAGCACACTCTAGCTCAGATAGCAACAAGTTTTTATTGGCCACACATGCGCAACGACATCTGCGATTATGTTTCTCGGTGCACTACATGCCAACAAGTCAAGCCCATCACTATGGCTCCTCCCGGCAAATTGCAGCCCCATCCCATTCCTCGAAAATTTGGGACTCACTCTCCATGGACTTTATCACACATTTGCCAACTTCCAGTGGGAAGAATGTCATCTTCGTGGTAGTGGACAGACTTTCTAAATATTCCCACTTCTCAGCCCTTCGCTCCCACTTCACGGCAGAAGACTTGGCCACTGTATTTGTTCAGAAAAGTCGATTGCACGACATGGCCACCGAGATCATTTCTGACCGTGATCCCATTTTCATGAGCAAATTTCGGAGAGAATTTTTCATATTGTAGGGCAACGCATTATGCCGTAGTAGCTCCTATCATCCTCAAACGTATGGACAAACTGAGATCGTCAACCACTGTTTAGAGGATTATTTGCGCTATTTTGTGTCTGAAAATCCTTCCACCTGGGTTCGGTTTTTATCTTAGGCGGAATGGAGTTACAATACTGCGTGGCACTCATCAATCAAAATGAGTCCCTTTGAGGCGGTGTATGGCATTCCCCCACCTTCTTTGGCAGATTACATCCACGACACCTCTCCAATTGCTGTTGTCGATGACCTGCTCACCTCACGTGTCTCCCTGCTTGCTCGGCTCAAGGCCAACCTCCAACGGGCCCAGCTGCGCATGAAGAACCAAGCTGACACTCATCATTCCGACAGGAAATTTCAAGTGGGAGACTGGGTTTATGTCAAGCTTCAACCGTATCAGCAATTAAATTGTCGCCCATCGACAATCTAATAAACTGGCCAAGAGGTATTACGGCCCCTTCTGCATTTCGGAACGCATCGAACCAATAGCGTACCGCTTAAATCTTCCCGACTATTCTCATATTCATAATGTTTTTCATATTTCCTTTCTGAAACGA
>JAOVVI020003105.1:1471-19703 GCA_028571085.2 Nepenthes alata | reverse complement strand
TTATTTCCTTTTCCCACTCTTATTTGAGCATGTCATCTCATCCCCATTTCCTATTATTTGTCATCACTTTCAACTGCAATCTCTCCTCTGTAAAAGGACAAAAATCCTCAAAGAAACTGAAATATATATACATATTCGACACTATCTTTAAATTTTCATTGATTTCTATTACATCCAACCTAATGAGACCAACAAACCATTTTATGTAAAGATAGTGTTATGTAAATATTACAAACTATTCTCAATATTGTAAAGTTAGCAAGAATATTTCTGATATTTTTTTGTAGGTTTCACAATAGGAAATCAATTCTTGCAATTCAGTTTATGCATTTTATTTGAAGATCGAAACATCTTATATGTGAAAAATACATAAGAATATATATATATATATATATTTTTTTTTATTTTTAAAAAATCATTACTTTTTATTCTCCTAATTTATTGTTAGCTTTCATTTTTTTTATGTCAATTTTCCACTAGATAAAATTTAAGCCAAATTAATTAGATTTTGATTAAAAAAAACTTAAAAAGTTGAATAAAAATCATTTTTTTATTATCATGTAACATAAAAATATGATCAATTTAAAATTTTTTTATAATATAAATTACGGGAGAAAAAAAAGTTGTGAATGGACTTAAAAAATAAAATTTATGAATAATTTTTTTCTTTCATTTAGAAAAGTTAAAAACTTTTACTTTTTTTTTTTTCAATTATACTAATTATAATCATACAAATCGCATTTCTATAAATTCTCACCTTGGTCCAAGCTTTAATTCACTCATTTCTTCCCCCAAATGATCACCAATTAGTCATTTAGTCACACCAGAATGATTATATTGTATAGTAGTGCATCACTAATTGGAAAACCTTGAAAATGACTCCAATTGTATGATCAACAATTTTTTTTAATAAAAAAATACGACCTACAAATTTTATATTTGCCACACATTATTCCTCTCACCTTCAATAGGAATGAAGATTACCTTTGTTTGAATGAGTGATATTCCGAGATAATGTAATGAAGATAGGATTTGTTAGAGTGATCTGTTTTCAAGATGAGGGAGTCATTTTCATTAGTCTTTTCCCTTTCTTTGAGCATGTTGTCTTGTTGCCATTTTTTGTAATATTTGACATCTTTTGTTAACTAATATCTTCCCTTTCTGTAAAAGGAAAAAAATCTGGTCAGGTTGGTATCAGTCATTTCAATATTCAATTGAATCTGCTACTTCATGATATCAACCTTCTGTTTTCTCTTTGAATCTAAAAATTGAGAATATCAAAATTAAAGTTACCTGGGTGATTGGCCTATTTTTTTGTTCAACAGAAGATTTTTCGCTGAAATAGACTTATGCTTTTGAATATTGGCTGCATGTCAGCAGTCAGCAGTTCTTGCAACAGTGTCGTGAGAGTGGATCAAGATGGCACGGAGCAGAAGGAAAAAACTCCACATGATCCTGTAGTTGAAGTGATAAATCCTGATGTATACAGTAACTATGGTGCAGATGGTTCTAGGGGTCTGCTCTCTGGTATCTGGTCTCGAACATTGAGAATTAAAATCGTTGGAAGAGAAGGATTTGAGAAGCTTGATATTAGGATTCCTGTAAGTTGCATTTCCGTCTATCTTCATTCTCATCCTCTTCCCCTCTCCCAGCCTCCCCACCCTTTCCTTATTTGCTTTGTTATTAGTCTGCATTTTGTGTATGTCTGTGGGTGTAGTTGCATGAAGGATAACCACTTTCATTTTCAATCACTTGAGTTCACAGGAGTGCAACATTTATGCGTGGACACTTATAGGCAGTAAAGCTCCTCCCCGAATAGTTGCATGAAAGATAACCACTTTCATTGTCTATCACTTGGGCTCGCAGGAAGTATGCATGGACACTTATAGGCAGTGAAGCTCCTTCCTGAAGCAGCACATTTTGAAGTCATATTCATAGCTGGTGGTAACAAAAAGAAAATCATTGTGGACAGTCAGTGATATATGAAATTCTAAGACAACATCATGAAATCCTTGATTTAATACAGGACTGGCCAAATATATTGTGAAGAAAAACTTTATTCTAATGGAGAGAAAATTTATTGCTCACTTAAAATACCTTAACATAGAGGAAAGATGCCGAACATCAAACTATAAGATAAGAACATTGAAACAAAACACTTCCTAACAAAAAATTCTCAGCCTAAGAACCAGTTCCAAGTGGCTGGTGGAACAAGCTTTCTGTAGACCTCACCAAAAATCAAGTTCGCTGTTGCTGGCTCATAACTTGTACTTAGAAACACCCTTCTGTTCCTTTCACTCTGAATGTGATGAACCATGGATGCTTGGTTGGCTCACAACTCTTTCTCCTTGCTGCTCTACAAATCAGTGATACCAGTTTTCCCTTTCAGAAAGAGAACCTTTCAGCTTAAGCTTAATCAACACCTTCTTCACTACTTCACTAGAATAATCACATGCAAACAAGTGATCTCTTGTTTCATCCTCTGTTCTGCATAAAACATCGCTACTGTCAGCTATTAACCCCATCTGCATAATCCTTTCCTTAGTTCTTCTATTGCTGCTGGCATGTTATGAATGAATACTCAGATCAGTGGTCATCCACTTACACCAAGCAATCTGACACCAATCTGCTCTGCTGCCAAAACCATTCAACACTGCCATGTCACTTGTATAGCATATACTCCCTTTGAGGCTGACTGCCAAACACAGTGTTGACCATTCAGCACTTAGCTTCTCAAATCGTCATTGGATCTCATATAGGCGTTTCCATGCCAGGTTGACCCTGTTTAGGTTGAGCAGTCCAGATTGGAATACCATTCATGTAGTAGGCAAGCACCTATTTTACCCAAAGCCTCATTTCCTTGTTAGCTAAATCCATGCTTAAAAATAATTGCCGTGTCTTACACTCTAAGATCTGTGTGCCCCTTTCCTCCATAATACATTGCCTTACATATTCCTTGCCAAGATAAAATGGCTTTTCTTTTATTTAGTGCCATACCAAAACACAAAAAGATTTGGAAAGGGCTTAAATCTCATCCACTACTCTTGTAGGAAGAGAGAAATTCGGAGCCTGGTAAACCTGAATGCCATTGTTACGTGTCCAGTCAGCGTCAGCACTGGCGAACGAAAGAAGAAGACGAAAACAGAGAAAAAGACGGGGGAGGGGGAGTTCAGCAGAGGAAAATAAAGGGGGAAAGTCGAGAGAGGCAAAGAGGCAGAAGGGACAAAAGGAGGAGACAGTGAGAGAGAGAGAGAGAGAGAAAAACAGAGAAGGAAGAAGGCGTTAGCATAAGGCAAAATATCTCTTGCGTTTCCACTATTATGTACAGTAATATATAGGTAAAGTCCAACCAAGTCAGCTGAAATCAAATGGGGTATCGTAGCAGCAAGGAAATAGTAACAGAAAAGAACAAATAGAACATGGGAAAAAATCAGAAAAATAAAAGGCTCACAACATTGCCGTCCCTATAAAAAAAAACTTTGTCCTTAAAGTTGAAAGTAGAAAAAGCTTGGCGAAAATCAGGCAAGAGATTCTCTTGTGGCCTCTTTTGGTGCATGAGGTTGCCCGTGAAGTAAAGTCTTCTGGAATCTGAGAAGGTGTTGCGGTTGTAGGAGGGATTGGAATCCCTAACCTTCGGAGGGAAGCTTAGCAGGCAAGGGAGGAGAATTACCATAGCAGTTTTGTTTTGTGCAGTTCGGTGCACATCCAGTTGATCAATTATGCAGAATTGAACTCGTAGAAGGTCAGATTTGAGAGTTGTGAGGATGTGTGATCAATCAAGAATTCATCTACAGATGATAAAGCAAAATTAGACCATGCTAGAAGTGCTTGATTCGTATAAAGCAACCAGCAGGTAGACACACCGAATGTCAGCACAGATAGCCAAATAGTAACAGAATAGCCTTTCTGAAGAATTTTCATAGGATCTTCAATGGGGGCCTTCACCTTTCCAACAAGATCAGCTCCGACATTAGCAGCTTTGGCATATATGCCACCACCCAATTGAGCAAAAAGGGCAACAAATGAAGCTCCAAAACCATTACTGACAAGAAGCAAAGGCAAATCTGCAAGTTTCATTGAACCTGGTAGATCCACCCCCAACCAAACATAAAACACAGCATAAAGGATGGAAACACCAAGTACAGCCCTTCCCATGACAATGATGGCAGAGAAACCACCACCACGAACAGGAACCTGTAAGTCTCTCTGGCTGACCTCCTTGTTGCACTAGAAACTTGAAGGCTTGTACGAACCGACACCCACATACCAACATACCTAGCAACAACTGAGCACAATGCTCCGAAAAGAAAAGCTATGACAGTAATATATGCAATTTCTGCCCTCCCAATGCTAGAAGCCTTTTGTTAAGGAGTTGTATGGCGGAAAAAATATATACATTGAATCACCAATGCAAGCAACAGTGCCATTTTAGAGATAATCCCATACTGGGTTCTGAAAAATCCTTCAGCTCCAACACGAATTGCGTATGATATTTGGGCCATCTTTGGAGATCCTCCCTCCTTGGAGAGGACCCACTTAGCAAGATATATGGGGAACAGGAAGCTCATAATGCATATGGAGAAGACAAACACAATGATGGGAGTGGTACTAGCTCCAACAGAAAAGGTAGCTCCAATGCGTAGAAGTAGAAGTATAAGAAGAATGCGAGAGCATTTATCCTTATAAGGATCCGAGAGGCTAGTGGCGTGTAGCTATAGCCCTGAAGTAGAAGGATAAAGATTGCTCTGAAGGATTTCATGCCAGCAAATCCATCATGGTCAAGAAGGCCACGAGATGCCTTGTTAGCCTCTCTTAAGGGATCACCCAGTTCATACTATCTCAGGTCGAGCTCTAAGTAGTTTGAAAACTGGTCCACACCAAAAATTCCTATTGTAGCATGCCTGGCATGGCAGGCAAGGAAAGCATGCTAGCCAGTAATTCAGGGTTGATCATAAAACGGAGTTCGTCCTGAACACAACCCCTCCAAAGCACACCACCTCTCAAACACTTGTTTGTAACGTCAACTTCAAAAGATCCACCCAAATGTTCATCTATCAAGCCTGACCTGCGCACCTCAAATCGACAGAGTGGAACAATCAAGGTGCCCCAAAAATCAGCGTAAGGATAAGAAACAAGTGAGTGGTTTGCCTGCAGAGAAATGAGTCTTCACCCAAATGGAAAAAAGAGGATACGCCAGAAGTCATCACCCTGCAACCAGAGTGCTCCATACCATACTCCAATAAATTGAGGTAAATAATAAGTATACCAACCAAATTCGTCCCACAATGGAGGAATTGATTTCTGTTCTATTGAGTTTTCATCCAAGCCACACCTCAAGAACACATCTATGGATCCTCCGCAGTGTGTTGTGACAAGAGCATGCACCAACACATGGGGCCAAATTAAATCAGAACCCCTGAGCTGCTCCACTCATCTTGTGCGTCCGTGACAGCTTGCCTCTAACAGGGCCTCCTCACAAGCGTGCTGAGAAGCTCTAACTATGAGCAAGACCCCTAAGATCTCAAGATGGCCCTCCCTCACTGCTGCAGAGGGTGTAAAACCCCTGAATAATTTCTAGTTCACGTCAACCCACAAAAGAAGCTTGAATTGCAAACCCATAGGTTGCTTGACTTGCATGATAATACCATCATCTGTAGTATCCTCATTAAGAGTAAAAGTGTGATCAGTTGGTAAAGTAGAAAGACTCACAGAGTTGTTTGGTTCTTGTAACCTTTGGACAGAAGCAAGAGCAGGAGTTTTTTCCTGGTCCTCATCTGAAAATATTAAATCGCCGAACAACTCCCAGAAGTCCACAAATTCTTCATTGCGTAGTGTTGCTGACTCCATAGTGAGACTACGAATTTTGGCAAAGAACAATGGCATTTCATGCTTTGGCAAATGAAGATGGGAGGTGATTTGGGCGTCTGATTGGGCATGAAGCATAACTGGTGTGGTTTGAACTGGTTGAGGTAAAATAGTAGAGGTTGAAGTCATGATCTGTGAGGGAGTTGGAAGAACAGGGAGATTTGCGGATGGTAGGGTCTATCGTTCGATTCGGTTTTGGGTTTGAGGGGTTTCAGTGAGGTGTTTCTGAAATTGTGCCATGGTGGAAGCAGAGCTTGTGATGTAGTCTGCATGAGGTTGTATGATCTCAATGAAGGAATAAATTTCAGGTTGGGGTAAAAGAAGATGAAGAGTGATTTGGGTGTCTAGTTGTGACTGTAGCCTTATGGGTAAAGTCTGGTTTGGAGTTTGAGGCTGCAGTTGTGGCATCGCAGTTGAAGGCGCCATGAACGAAGTAGTAATTGGAAGCAATGGTGGAGGATGGACACCAACAGATGGAGAAGCCACTAATGGTGAAGGGGTTAGCGGCCACGAAATAGATTGTTGCTCGATTCTTGTGAGCGCTTGACGGATTTCAGCAAGGGAGTGATGGATTTGTGTGTTGATGGAAGCAGCAGTGACAGTAACTACGTCAAGTCTTCCTGCATCTCACCGGACGGTCGTGGCGGCATCCTTCACTGTCGTCGAAAGCCTTGCAACGGCAACTTCGAGCGCCGTTGGTGCTTGTTCTTCAATTGTCATCTTCTCTGCCATGTCTCAATGAAAGCACCAATGTTATGTGCCCAGTCAGGGTCGGCACCGACGAACAAAAGAAGAAGACGAAAACATAGAAGAAGTCAGGGGAGGGGGAGTTCAGCAGAGGAAAATAGAGAGGAGAAAGGGAAACAGAGGGGGAAAGTCAAGACCGGCAGAAGGAGAAGGCAGTAAGAGAGAGAGAGAAAAGCAGAGAGGGAAGAAGGCGTGAGCACAAAGCAAAATATCTCTTGTGTTTCCACTGTTATGCACAGTAATATATAGGAAAAGTCCAACCAAGTCAGTTGAAACAGACAGGACATGGGGAAAAATAAGAAAAATAAAAGGCTTGCAACAGCTATAAAGCACTACTTGCACCTACCCGATCCTTCCTTAATATCTGAGTAACGTGGTGCACCAACAGGGCCCTTCCTGCATATGTGAGGAACCTGGTACACCAACTGGACTTTTTCTGCATATGTTAAGAACCTGGTGCACCAACCATTATTTTTCTGATCAAAAGCCTTTGATGACAGAAGCCTTTTTTATGGCAATTGGACTTCTAAGTATGTAATAAACAATGTAGCCTCAACAAATCCAAGGAGGCTAATGAGCTGCTGCTTTGCTTCAAAATCAACATTGCAATAAAACATATTTCTCTTATTTGGGTTGATTATCAAGCACAGTGACAGTCTAACAGAGGAGAAGTGCTGTAAACACTCTTTTAATGGGCTCACTGATGACTGCTTGGCTTTGCACATTAAGAGCGGCCATCTGCAAAGCTAAGATGAGTAATTTTCATCCGTATGCACTGTTGGTGAAAATCAAAACCTGGATCATCATGTAGATCCTTTGAGATTTCTAGCAAAATATTCCATGACTAATGCAAATAAGTAAGGTGACAGAGGTTCACCTTTCCTTAGCCCAATTTGCCTTTAAAAATAACCTCATAAGAGACCCTTTATGGATACTGAAAAATGATGAAAAAGACACACATCACATTCTCAATTCTCTGAAGTGATTTGAATTGAACAACTGCAGAAGCATGTCAAGAGAGTCCCATTGCACAGAATCATAAGATTTTCTAACATCTACCTTGATAAGACAGCTAGGAGAGCTATGCTTCCTCCATGCCCCTTTGCAAGCTCTTGGTTAAGCTGAACATTATCAATTATACTCCCCCCCCCACAAAAAAAAAAAAAACAAAAAATAAATAAAAATAAAGACTGACTGAGCTAAGTTAACATGACATGCATTACTTGCTGTAGCCTATTTTTAAGCAACTCAGAAATCATTTCATAGACAACCTTGCAACAGGCTAAAGGCCTGTAATCATCCATCCTTGAAGCATTAGGCATCTTAGGATCTGGCACCAACCATTATCATAGAAAAGGTTAATAGCTGTAACTGAAAGTTGCTAATTTCAGCACAGCCCCAGAAATGTCCCAATTCCCAATCCACCATGCTCCAAGTCTTCTTGAAGAATAGTGATGAAAATTCAAATTTTCCTCATGCTTTACCTTCAGGAATTGGAAACAGAGTTTTTTTTTCATTTCTGCAGTGGCATATGTAGCTAAGGAGAAGCCTTTCTCTACTCATTCAGCTCTGTAACTTTGGCAGATACACTTTCATCAATTTCTGCACTACTTCCTTAGCTTTCCCAAGTGATTTTGATAATACCTCAGAATTTGCTCCTCAATCTCCTTCCCTGTAATTTCATCCATTGTTATCATAAATGCTTAGCATCTGGCACATATTCATTTTGGTCTATAGCATGAAAAATTTGGGAAGTGTCCCCTTTCACCAATAAGTACTGGTCTTTTGCTATTCACAGCTACGCCCTCTGTAATCCCTGTGTTAAAGTGAAAAAACCATACCCCGTATGAAAAAGATGTAATCAGAACAATGCAGGGAATCCACCCACTTAATAAATGATACCCTTTCCACAGTTCCCTGTATCCCTTTCTTAATAGATCTGAGAAAGATGCTGTAGACTCATTGTTGCATCCATTCCCTTATTCATTCTATTCCACAAAAAGGAAATACTCACACTTGTAACGGCTTATCCTGGTATTGATTTATAGAAATATAAATCACTTTCTATTATGAATCAGTCACTTTCTATTATGAAAAAATCAGTTGTGCAGGCTTAGCCTGCCCAAAGGAAGGCCCTGTTGATTCCTTGGAAGGGAAGAAAGATGCTGTAGACTTAAAGTTGTACTTTAGTTCTGGGGAGGCCTAAGGATGGTAGCAAGACATATGACTTCAATTGAGTGGTCCCGTGGGATGAACTAACCATAGATTCTGTTTGAAGAAAAATCATATCTCATGAAAGGTTCAGGTTGCATATATCTTTCTCCGGGTGTTAATCCTTTACATTTAGCCTGGAAAATTAAAGCAGTCTAGCACTTGTAATGTGCCTTTTCAGCATCTGCTAATAATTTGAGCACCATCAGCTGTTCCCTTGCAGCATGAGTCCGATCTTTGGTTCCATTCTGCTTAACCTGGTTTTGAAGATAATACATCTAGTTTCTAGCTTCGTCCACTTGCTAATGTCATGCATTGTATCATGTTCAATGCTCTTAAAACTTCTTTTAGAGCATGTAACTTCAATGTCATGGACATTTTGCATCCATTGAACTGTCTCTTCCAAGAAGCCTTTACCATAGGAAGGAAAGGAAAGGCTTCCAAATTTTCTTCCTAATATACAGACTGCTGAACAATGATCACTGATTAGAGATTCTAGTCTCTTTAAATTAAGCTTGAGATATTGGAAAAACCAACGTGACGCCCCAAGCGATCTATCCAACTTTCACTTTGCTCCTCCAGTTTGTTGAATTCATGAAAGACCCACAAGTCATAGTAATTGTCTACTCCAGCAAAATTGGTTTTTCATGCGCTGGCAAAATAAGTGACACTTTAGAAAGCATGTGAATAATAAATGTGTTCCGTGTGCTGGGTTGCCCTTTTATGAAAAGTTGTTGTGTTTTAATAGGTATGTGAAAAACGAGTTGGCAAGTGATCCAGTCCATAATATTCTAGATTCCTCATCATGATTATTGCACCATGTGAAAATAACCCCTTATTTTCTGAAATTTTCTAAACTAGTTTGTGCAAAACAGCTACCATTTCATCACATGGCTGAATAGAGATCCCTTAGTAACCAGCTAACATCTGGATGCAGTATTGCATTAAATCAGCTATCGTAAGCCATGGGTCATTGCACTTGATGCCAAAAGAGAGAATTTCCTCACATAAGGATCTCCTCTGCCCCGAGTGATGAAAGCTTGGGAAATGATGCAATCCACCTTCCAATTTAAACTCTGAACACTTCAACGAAGAATCTGATCAGATCCTCCCAAGTAGGAAATAGTTACTGTATTCTTGTTCCATAAAGCCCATATCCTTCCATTGCTTACAAAGTGTTGAGGTATTAAGCTAGCCCCACTCTTTTGTACAGTTTTAACCCTCTTGAACTGAGCAAATTTACAACAGTTTCAGTTATGCCTACTGAAAGAAGAAGTAGTTCTTCGTATATAATTTGCAAGGGTATACTATTGTTTTTATCCTAAGTGTTGCATGAATTGAGGAAGAATAAAGATAGTATCACGCACTTAGACTTGTTAGTATCTCGCAGAAACTCTCTAGACAATTTTCATTAGAGCCAAATTTCGTGCAAACATCAAACAAAATCCTCTGGTCAATTTGCTCATGTCAAACATCCCACAGAAATTCTGACACTATGAGGCGTGAACCAACATCAAGCCATTAGTGAGCCAACTTTAATTGGACCCAATTCCACTGAAGAGACCATTTGCTTTGTTATGGTATTTGCCAATATAAGTCCTAACAAAGAATACTATTTTGGTTTTACAGATTTCAGTTGTCATAACAACACTTGTAAGTTATAACCCTCATGTTTGATGCATCGGTTTCTACTATGAGAGATGCATATGGATGTGGAATGCCTAAACATGGTAAATGTTGGGCTTGTATTTTAGATGCTTGACAGTATTGGTGTGCTCCTCCGTCCAGGCTGGAGGGCTTTTTTGAAACCTTTGATATAAAGGTCCACAAATTTATCTAAGTTTGGGTATAAAATCTGCAATATAATTAAGATATTCTAAATATCTTTGTAATTGGCTTTTATCTTTGATTTCATTGGAAAATTTATTAGCAAAGTCAATTGATCTTTGAATAGGTGTGATCATATGATGATAAATATTAAATCCTAAGAATCTAATTTTTGTTTAAAATAATTTGATTTTTGGGGAAGAGACTACTAGCCCCTTTTGCTTAATAATATTTGAAAATTGATATAAATGTTTAAAATGTTAATCTATGGAATTGGAAAATACTAAAACATCATCAATATAGTCAATAATGAATTGTGTAAATGGATTAAATATTTGGTTCATTGGGCAACTATTTATTACCATCTGTACTATATTACTCAACTTTACACTGGATATTATGTGATATTTTTGACTTAATTGTGTCACCTACTCACCTTGTATGTTGAGGAGTCATTAGTGTAATTAATTTTCCCCTCTTCCACTTCAGGCTGGATTCTTGGATGGTATCACAAATATAGTTCCAGGTATCACCTCTGAGTTACAAGCTAGTTCTTTATCTCTTAGGTTAATGTAGAATTCTGATTTGCTGCTCCACAGCTCTGGGGGGTGTAAACATCAAGGAACTACTGGATAATACTGCAGCTGAAAGTGGAGGGAAGCTGTTAGATTTTCAAGACAGATTGGGAGACAGGATTCAAGTATTTCTGGAGTAACTTTCGCTGGTGAGCATATTTGGCTGCTCTATAAGCAGGTACATTATGTGAAATTTGAAAGAGATTTAATTTTAATTGCTCTCTATCACGATAGAGTTTTAATCTCCATATAGTCACCCTGTGAAAGAAAACTCTCCAATATTATACAGAGAAGATTAATAATTCAATATTATGAATGTTTGCTGAAGTCCTAAATTGTTGTTAGATACTAATTTTGCCTTCTACCAATAAAAAATACCTAATTTTTTAGTCAATCATAATTCAAACTTGATTTGAATGAAGATTTATGTCACAAGTTTTCTTTTATAGGTAAAACTGAGAGAGCAGAATTGTTTGGAAAAAATGAAGAGCATCTAAGGTAGCTACATCAAAAAATGATGATATATTGATGAAATCCTTTATTTCTTTTCTATTTTCTGTAATTACACAAAGCTTAATACAAATATATAAAACTTTTGTCAAGTGTCACATGCATCTGCTTACTGCTTGGAATTCAGCTGACTGGAAATGTGATGATCTTGAAAGTGTGAGAGAAGAAGGCACGTTAAATAAGAGAAAAATGGAAATAAAAAATGAAATGTGTGTAAATGTCAACTGAGAGATCCTAAATAAAAATTAATTAATCATAAACTTTGACAATCTATGAAATGGAAAGTGGGACAACCCATCAGTTGACCCTAACCTAGTAGATTCAGATTATGGTTTGTCCTCTGTCAGTTTGAACCCAAATTTGATCTGACCTAGAAAAATCTAGTTGAAAGTGACCCAACTCAACTTGGCCCATTCAAGTTGATTGACACTGCTAAGGGCATGCTTGGATTGGGTGCCACTGAAAACTTTGCTGGCTGTCATCTTCCTGTCACCGGCTTCCTGTTGGAGGTTGCTATCACCGCCGAAGGTCACAGCAGTCCTAGGCTGCGTGTTAGAGGTCCGTGGGTTCCCACAGGGGTTGTTTCATGCTTGTTGGTGCTCATTGCCCACCTTCCAAAGGTTGTCGAACACCAACCATTGCTACCATTATTATCCAACTGTCAACACCATTGCCTCACGTTTTTTTTTTCATTTGTCTTCTGTTGCCCTAAAATACCAAACTTTGCTAATGAAAATCTCCCCCATGAGAACATTTACCCTGTAACCTTATCTGTGGGTATGTATTCCAAAGATGTTATTGTTTATCGCCCAAGGGGATTATTTCCCAAATGGTGAAACTGTTAAGTAATGGGTGAAGTGGCCCATTAAAGTGTTAATTTGACCTTGTTTTTCTTTTATTTTTGAAGTGGGTCATTTAGGCACAACTGACAACTGCAGTATACAACCATTATTTTCACAAGTTCACTTTGGTGATGATGGCTCTTTTCCCTTTGGTCCATGGGGATGTTTTTCACCTGGGTTTTGTAGCCCATTCCCTAGTAGCTCTTTTTGAGTCAGCTTCATTGAATGAAATCCACTTTGGCTGTGTGTAACCTTTTTGTTGAGATGGCTCACACACTTTTGGCAACCCCTCCTAGGTACCTCTATTTGTGACTTCAGCCCATTTTGGAGCTTGCTTTTATATCATTTTGGTAGGTCTGTCTAATGTGCTAAATTTCGTAACAATGTATTCTACCTTGGGTCTCTTAATTATATCTTGGTATCATTGCTTATATCTCAGGGGCATGTGAGGTTCATGAGGCTTGGTTGAGTGGCATTTTGTTATAGCAGTTAGCACAAGTTTAGCTTGATGTTGGCTCATGCTGAATTTTTCCAGAGATACTCAGAATGAAAGTTACAAGATATCAATGAGAATTTAACTTATATCGAAATTTTCAAAAACTGTATGAAAATTCCCAAAAGCAGTTGGCACAATTTTGACAAAATATCAACCCTCTACCAGAAACAATTATTTCACACTATGTGAATTTCTTTGTCTAGAAAGTTATTACTTATCAAGGGAATCAACTTCTGAAATAAAACAGGTTAAACAAATGATTTAATTCTTTTGATATTAAGAAAGTTCTGCAAGTGGCCCAAATCTTCAGTGTTTACTAAGAGGATTATGAAGCCATAATTTCTTATTATGGAGGTTCATTAGGGTGGCTTTTCAATTATGCACCTAGTTAATACTCTTGGATGGAGTGATGTGTTACTATTATGATCCTTGGAAGAATGCAACAGAACTATGGTGCCATGGATATTGGGGAGTATAAATTTTATGACGAGAATGAATCTTGAATCATGTTTAATGTTCTATTTAATACTCCTAGTAGTCATACATTTGTATTAATTTTGTAGAAGAGGTTTGTATCTACCTATAGAGGAGTGTGCGAGGGAATAAATCACCACCACAACACAAAACAGTCCAACCAAACGCAGGACAGCAGTGTGCTCATCAAGTGCACTGTTTTTGAGGTGTTCCAGATTTGGAGTGTTCGGGTTTTTACTAAACAATCGAAATTCTCTGTGAGAACAGTGTGATTGAATTATTTCTATTCTTGTACTTTTATAAATATCGTAAAACCACTTCATATTGTACCCGTGGATGTAGCTCTCATAGAGAGAGTAAACCGTGTAAATTCATCGTCTTATGTGTGCTTGAATTCTTGCCTTGATTCTGCTATTACTCACAACAAATTGGTATCTAAGAGTTTTGATCCAAAAATAACATCAAAGATTTCAAATGCCAAGTTTGAGTTGCAGATGTTTGATTGCAAGAACAACTTTAGTTTGTGGTAAATCAAGATTAATGATTTTCTTGTTTAATAAGGACTTCATAAAGTCCTAAAAGGGGGAATGACCAATGCCTTCACTTTCTACGATGATTGGGAGGACCTTGATTTTTGTGTTGTGAGCATAATTTAGCTATACCTAGCCGACAACGTTCTCTATAATGTTGCCAAGGAGAAGTCGGTTGGGAAGTTGTGGACCAAATTGGGAAGTTTTTACATGATGAAATCTCTTGCAAAATGATTTTATTTGAAATGGCCACTTTACACTCTCAAAATGAAGGTAAATTGGCCAGTAAACCTTTACAATTTCAACAAACTTCTATGTTGATTGTTAAGCATCGATGATGAAGATAAAGCTTTGTTACTTTTATGATATCTTCCTTCCTCTTATCGTTATCTTAAAATTGCACTAACCTATGGCAAAGAGATTATAGTTTTGGATGATCTGTCTTGAAGCAAGAGACAGATCTGATTTTCATCCCCAAAACTAGAGCTGGTCAAGATCTAAATCTAGGAACGGTAAATTCATAAATTGTAATTGCTATAAAAATTGGGCCACATTAAGAACGATTGTCGGAAGCTTAAAGCAAAGGAGAACAAGGAGACAAAGCCTAAACTGCCAATTTGGCTGAGAGCTCTGGGCAAAATTAGATTGGTATACTTTTCTCTACTTCTTCGGGAAATTTGTCGTGCTCAAGGATTCTTAACTAACTGCTCATTTCACATATTTCCGAACAAATATTCAGTTTTTACGTACCAACCATATAACAGCAATATAGTTTTTAGGGGCAATAATGCCGCGTGTGAAACCATCAAGATCGAGAACATCAAATTTAAGATATTTGATAGAATTATGCAGACTCTAATTGACATTAGATATGTCACAGATTTGAAAAGAAATTTGATTACTTTGGATGTTCTTGATTCTTTGGGATGTAAGATTGTCCCAAAAAGCAGCGCCATCAAAATAATGAGAGCGCTTTTGGTGATGAGAGCCAATAGAGTTGAGAATATGTAAGAGCATTTAAGAAGTACCATTTCAGGTGGAGTTTTTGACATTACTACGAATGAGTATAATCAAACACGATTATGGCATATGCATCTTGGGTATATGAGCGAGTGTGAAGCTATAGAGCTCCGTAAGTGAAACCTTCACTTATTGTGATCTTGGGTATAAGATCAAATCTTATAAATCAGACATTTATAAATATTGTTTTTTCGAAAAATATCACCGAGTAACTTTTCGCTCACTGACTCACACCATGAAAGGCAAACTTGATTGCATCCATTTGGATGTTTGGGGTCCTTCATAAGTTTTATGAAGAGGAGGATCTGATTATTTTGTTTGTTTTATTGATGACTTTTCAAGAGATGTATGGATTTAAACAATTAAATCCAAATCTGATATGTTTGAAACATCAAGCAGTGCAAGGCCATGGTGGAAGCACAAACCAAAAGAAATGTGAAAACACTTCACACAGATAGTAGAGGTGAGTACATGTCTACCAAGTTCAAGAAGCTTTGTGAGGAGGCGAGCAACACTTGACATCAGACATCCCCGCGAACTCTTCAACAAAACAGTGTTGCCAAGCTAATGAACCGAACCTTATTTGAACAGACTCAGAGTATGATGAGCATGGCTAGAATTTCAAAAGAATTTTGTATCAAGGCAATCAACACCACGTGTTACCTTGTGAATATGTCGCCCTTTGTCGCTATTGGCTTAATGACATTGAACAGGGTTTGGTCAGATAAATTATCTGACTATTTCAATTTTCACATCTTTAGTTATCTGCAGATATCTATTCTAATATGTATTTTTTTCTCGATTATGCATTTGGTGTCAAAGCTTTTAGGTTGTGGAACCCAAGACTGCACAAACCTCACTTTATATCTCTGAAGATGTCAAATGTGATGAAAATTGAAAATTGCTGGGACAAAAAAAAAAAAAAAAATCAACATGAGGAGTTTGAAAATTATGAAAACTCTGCTGCTGAAAAGACTCATTATGATGATGAATTTGTTCCTAGACAGTTTCAGAAGGAGAAGAGTGTTCTAGGCAGCCTGCAGGCTCAAGATGCTATTTGAAATTCCAGATTAAGATTTCTGCATGACTCTAATGAAGATGATTTTCAAACATGCGAAAATTAGTGGTCACAATGTATGCGTAAAATCCTGAAGATCATTGCCTACACCATGTTAGCCGAAGATGGAGAGAAAAGCAACTAAAAAGAAATCGTGGCTGATCCCGAATCCGACAAGTGGATGCATGCAATGCACAATGAAAGTCAATCTCAACAAAAACAAGTCGTGGGACCTTTCTAAGTTACTGAAAGTTAAATGGGTCATAAGTTGTAAGTGAGTGTACAAAAGAACATCTGATGACACCTGTAAGTCTTAACTTGTCACTAAAGGCTACACTCAAAGGACAAGTATCGAGTTTTCTAAAACTTATTCTCCTGTGGGGAGTCATACGTCCATTCATACTCTTTTGTCTTAGGTTGCTTTGCGTGATTTTGAACTTGAGCTGTTAGAAATGAAAATCACATTCTTAAATAGAGAGCTTGAATAGAAAATCTACATGGCTCAACCCCTGCAGTTCAAATGTAAAGGAAAAAATGAGCTTATGTGTAGATTAAAGAAGTCTCTCTATTGTTCGAAGCAATATTTGAGACAGTGATGCAAATGCCTTGATTTGTTCTTAGGTAAGAAAGGTTCAATCGGAGTGAGTACGATGGTGCATATATATCTAGAAGATTCCTAGCTTGTTTATTTATTAGGTGATTTATTTCTGAAAAAGCATTCTTTATACTAACGTGATATAAACAAGTTTCGACCCCGATAAATATAGCGAAAGCAGTAAACAATAAATATTCAATACACGTAAAAAATATTTAGATCTAGATACCAATGATACTAATCAATCATGCAAAAGTATAAAAGAGGGTAAGCAGTAATATAAAGACACGAATTTTTTGTGACGAAGGAAAAACTCGATACCCACGGTAATCGAGAAAAACCCTCCGAGCTTCAACGGCCAGGGAAACAATGCACTATGAAAATCAACTTACAGACCAGGTGGTAACGACGCGCTAACCTAGCCGACTTACTTCCGTCTCGTGATCCCTACCAAGTAACTCCTTGGATTTGCCCCCGGCAACGGAACTGGATACCTTCCGGTCTTCACGTCAATCTTCCCTCAAACCACTTGAATTGCCAAACACGATCGGGTCTCCTTCTTCACGAACCAACGCCTCCAACGAAAGTAGAAGGTAGTGTTTCAATGGTTAATGTAAGGTGATGAGAAAACATATTTGAACATAAAGATCAATCTTGTAACTTTAGGTTTTCTCAAGAGAAGCAATATCAATGGAGTATAAGTAGCTTTCTTCTCAAATGGGGCACGAAAATAAAAACACCAGTGTCCTTTCTAACTTCTTAGTTTCATTAGGGTTCTGAAATTATAAGCCGGATATTTATAGATGACTCAAGGTTTGCGTTTAAAAATATGCTCTTTGCCACGCCGCTCAAGCGCCGGGCGGGTGCACAGAGGGTTTCCCGAGAAACCCTACGTGTGCTTGAGCACGGGGTGGCACCCAGCGAGCGGGGTCCATTCTAGATTTTGGGCTCGAGCGCGGGGGCGGCGCACAGCGAGCGGGGTCCATTCTGGATTTTAGGGTCGAATGGGTAGCGAGCGCACGGAGGGTGCGGGGGCTTTGGACGGGCTCGAGCGACTGGAGGGCAGAAAGGACCGATACACTAGAACATAAGGTCACGGAAATTGCCAATTAGAAACATGACTCTAACAATTTCGATGACATGTTAATAGCAACTAAAAATATTTCCAACATTACTTCTTTGAAAATGCAATTGACCAAAGAATTTGAAATGAAAATTCTTAGGACCCCTAAGAAAATTTTAGGGATGGAAATCTGAAGGATAGAGTTGTAGAAAAAACAAATTTATCTCAAACTTAGTATGTTCAGAAAATTCTCATGAAATTTATGGATAAGTACAAGCTTGTTTTCGCTCCATTACTTTGTATTTTAAACTTTACACAAATCAAGCACCACACATTAGTGAAGAAAAAAATTAAAATATTTCTCTTTTTACTTTCTCTAGCAGTTTGCCAGTGCAGTTTGATGGAAGTAAGTACTGAATA
>JAOVVI020003104.1:0-19711 GCA_028571085.2 Nepenthes alata | reverse complement strand
AAGCCGAAGTTCTTTTCTTAACAGACAGAGTTCAAAAGCCGGAGCTCATTTCAACACAAGTCATAGGTTAGAAACCGGAGTTCTTTTTCCACAAAGCCGAAGCTCAAAAATTGGAGTTCTATAAAATCCGGAGCTGTAAAAGCCGGAGTTCTTTTTCGTTTAAAGTCCGAAGCTCTAAAATCCAGAGTTCAAAACCCGAAGCTCTAAAATCCGGAGTGTAAAGTCCGAAGCTCTAAAACCAGAGTTCTTTTAAAGTCTGAAGTTCTAAAATTCAGAGTACAAAATCCGAAGCTCTAAAACCGGAGTTCTTTTAAAGTCTGAAGTTCTAAAATCCAGAGTACAAAATCCGGAGCTCTAAAATCGGAGTTCTTTTAAAGTCAGACGTTCTAAAATTTGGAGTGCAAAATCCGAAGCTCTTAAACCGGAGCTCTTTTTCTTAAAAGGACGGAGTGCTATTTCATCAAAAGTTCAGAGTTCTGAATCAAGGGTCAGAAGTATTTCTTTAAACATGCAATTATTGAAGTTCATATAATCATACTTCAAACAGAATATAATCATACTTGTTGTTGCTGGCCTCGGGAGTCGTGCGCAACCCACTATGCTGCCAGGGTGGTTGGTGGTCTCCCTGCTCATCTATATATATATATATATATTATTGTATTCAATATATGTGAGAGAAGTAACGTGTAAGTGCAAGTGTATTGCATAGCGGAGAGGAACAGTGGAAGAAAAGAAAGCAGTGAAAATTAAAACACAAAGTGTGTTGTTACTTGTGCTCTATTCTTCGTTTCCGTCTTAAGGACTTGTGTTGCCGTGTGGGTTTGTGTAACCAAATCTCATATAGTGGATTTATTCATGGATTTGGTATCCTGTGATTTTTCCCTTAGTTTAGAAGGGTTTTTCTTATAAAACATTTAGTATTCATTCTTCTATTTTATTCTACTGTGTGTGTGTGTGATTGTGTGCCTTTAGTGTCCGGCCGCCCATTTGGACGCCAACATGAAGCTGTCTTGTGTTGGCGTGTAATTGGCCCTAAATTAAAATTATTCTGCTGCCTGGTTAAGCTGCTGAAAACTGTACCACTCTCCCATATTTTTGTGTTGTTAAATTTGTCGAATTTTGGTGAATCAGGCAGCTGCTGATTCAGGCTACTACCTCATTATTTTGTCCATAAGCTTGCTATGCTCCTCTCCTATATGCTGCCCAAAATTTAGAGTAAGCTGCCCTTATTCAATCAAAATTAAATCGGTTGCTAGCCGGTTTCATTGTTTATTTTTTGTGCTATTGTTGCGGGATAAGTTTCCAATTTCAGAGTCCCTAATATAATTAATGTAATTAGTATAATTATGAGACTTGATCCTTATAGGGTGCATGATCATGCTTATGGTTATATGGTTTTATTGAACCTACACCATGGCCATTCCTCTTAATTTGTACATCTAACGGACAAGGTGTTTAAATTAATTATTTAACTTTGGGTCAATTGTAATCATATTGATAATATACATCCTTGTAAATTGGTAAGAATCAAATTAAAAATTATTATATTGGTAACATAAAGAATAATTTGCAATATATAAGCATTTTCAAGTGAAGGGCAAGGTGTAACATTATGCTACAAGGTAGACCTTCAGGGATTAGTTTTTCATTCTAAATATGTAACTTATATGCCCCGTTATAGAGTATTATTGATATTAAGAATAGTCATTTCTAAGTTAGGGATAGTTTATTCCCGTATGCAAGGTTTAGAGTTGCTTTAATATTTCTTAGTATTAAGTCTCATACTTGGAAAGCTTATGCATTTACCTTTTTGTTATAGTATTGAATGACTTTTTGTTGATAGGTGGCTGTCCAAATGTATGTTGTTTCTCTAACAGATCCAAATTGTCTAAGGAGTTAAGAGTTTTGATCTGGTATAAAATTTTTACTCGGTAGTTTGACCATCCTTACTCCATTGGGATATCGCTTTTGTTACATAGCATAGATGAATCATGTGCCTTTCTTGTAAGACTGAGAGGGTACTTTCTGGGATGATTCTCTTGACCCAAAGTATGGATGGAAGTTCGTCTACCCAAGCATATAAGGCATGTATCAGGGACGTGACAAAGCACAACCAACTTTGTCTAGTTAAGTTTTTAATCCATTGATTATTGTCTTATTCTTCCCTTCTACTTGACTATTTATTCGGGGGTATGCGTTCAATGTATGAACTAATTCAATACCAAGGCCTTTATAGTATTATGTGAATCTTTTACCTAACAATTGAGTATTATTATTAGTCACTATGATCATAGGTGATGGGTACTGATACCCAAGGCCTATTTAGAAGTCAATCATTGTGGAGTTAGACCCTGATACCACAGAGACCTAATAGGCCCAAGAGGCCCAAGAGGTCCAGGTAACAGGGACAGCCCGTGCGAGATAGTGGACTCAAAGACCACTCAGGCTCGTGGACTCAAGGATGGACCTTGGACATAATCACGCTTGCAAAATCGGCCCGTTAGAGATTTGGTTGCTGACCCTGCTAGGCTGCAAAAGGAATGATGGCCTGCAGGGTATGCTCGATCACTGCAGATGTGATACCACGTGAAGTTAGCCAGTATGCATGTAACCTCCCTAACGTAGTAAATTGGATTGGTGGAGTTGGTGGCAGGCTCCTCTACACACGTCAACACCACGTGGACACCCTACAAGAGAGGACTCAATTACTATAAATAATTAACTATCTACTAAACAAAGGATTCTAATATTTATGCTTGTGTAGCTACTATAAAGAGAGAAAGAGGAAAGAGAAAAGGCTTGAGAGCAGTCTGTTATTCCCATGTAATCTTGTCATCTCTTGTAACTAAGCACAATAGTGAATCAAGTTCTCAAACAAAAGTCCCGTGGTTTTTCCTTCTCATTTAAGAGAAGGTTATCCACGTGCAAACTCCGCGTGCCTTAGTCATCGTATTCTTTTTCTCTACTTCATCTCACTCTTTATGTTGCACATGATCCTGCTCAAGTACTCAAAAATGATCCGCGGACTCAATTTGATCTTTGTTTGTACAAGTGCGCAAGATCCGAGGACGCAACATTGGCGGCATCTGTTAGAAACGACTAAAAATCAATTTCCCATGTTTTTCAAAAATCTTCTAGAAATTTTCGTACGCTTTTTCCGAAGTCAAATATGATGAACGTGAGAGCACAAGCAAGTGCCATTGTCAGAGACGTGGCCTCGTGTGACAACGGCCCGACCGTGTGTGCCAGAATAGAAAACCATCCTGATCCAATCGTACGAGCATTGGCTATAAGGATGGACGACATGTCTAGTGCCGTCTGGACTCTCTGCTCAAAGATGGATGAGCGGATGAAAGGAGCGCCTTCTAAGGCCTCTCAGACCTTGACGTCCCAAAATAGGGGCAAGGAAAAGAAACACCCCAACAAACAAGCCAGCCAGGATGAGACCCCGAGGACCCAAGTGGCCTCAAGCAGCAAAGTCTCTTAGGGACTTGAAGGTTGCTTAGGTCCTCAGGTTCAGGAGAAGAGCCCAGAGAGGCAAAATTCTTATTCTGTCCGCGGCAATTAAGAGCCCCCCGTTCAGGAGGCCGCTCCCCGTGATGACACACCTCCTAGGGTTAGGGGGTCCTAGAGCCGCAAGCAATACAATGACCTTACATGTTGAGGAATTACCTCAATGAGAAGCAGGCGGTGGCCCCACCTCGTGTGGAGGAGAGACTGGAGAACACATGGGATCGATTATTTGGCAGAGACAATGGAGGAGGTGTTCACCTACGCAATTCTCCATTTACGATGGAGATTAGGACGAGGCCACTCCTCCTGAAATTCAAGATGCCAACCTCGATGTCTACAACGGGAGTGCTGACCCTCCTCCTGAAATTCAAGATGCCAACCTTGATGTCTACAACGGGAGTGCTGACCCTATGGATCATCTTAATCACTTTCATGAGCATTTGAGCCTCCAAGGCTTAGATGAGATAACCATGTGTCAATGCTTCCCATTGACACTTAAGGGAGACGTGAGAGTGTGATTCTACGGACTGTCAGCTAATTCCATTCACTCATTCAGCGAGCTGGCTGTAAATTTTATCTCGCAGTTCGCCTCTAGCCGGAGGATAGTGAAGCATACCTGGCACCTCACTCGAGTGAAGCAGGGTGCCAGGGAGAGCTTGAGGGGATTCCTAGCCCGGTTCGTAGCGGAGGCCAGGCAGATCTTAAAGTTGGCCGATGGGGTGAAGCTGAACACGTTCCTATCTACCATGGAAGGAGGAGCTTTCTTCAAGCACTTCATTCATAAGGGTCCTCAAACGTTCGCAGAGGTTGAGGTCGTGGCATGAGCATATATCACTGCCGAAGAATCCAATGACGCAAAGATGCCAAAGAAGGACAAGAACTTCCACTCGAGGATGGTGGAAGGAAAAAGAAAGGGCAGGGACCGTCCAAGTCCCCAAATAATAAAGAAGCTGCATAAGTTTGAGCAGGTTGTTCGAAGAGACACCAGGCCAATAAATCTCATTCTTCTGAACGACACTCGTACCATCTTGATTCAGATTCGGGATGAAAAATTTTTAAAGTTGCCCAAAGCGCAAAAGAATCCAAAATGTGGTGACTAGTCGAAGTATTGTCATTACCATTGCTGTGGAGGCCACAGTATGGAGGACTGTCGGACATTATAGAAGGAGATCGAAGAACTAATAAGGAGGGGATACCTCAATCGCTTCCTACAAAGACCCGGACAAGGTTCCAGAACAGCAGGTGATGTTGAGGCTGATTATCCCAGAAACCGAGTGGCCGTGAGGATTATGAACATGATATGAACTCACCCGGCCCGTGAAGACGCTTGGGAGTTCATCACGGCGAAGAGACTGAGGGTAGAAAATAGGGATGAAGTTATTGGCTTTAGTAATGAACATATGACTCATGTAACTTTTCCTCACTCTGATCCACTGGTTGTAATTGCACTCGTTTCAGATGGGGCTAACGATTATCAAATGAGACGAGTCTTTATTGATAATGGAAGAACACATAGTTTACTTTATCTTGATACGTATTTTAAATTGGGATTTAAGAGAAGTCAAATGAGAGCAATCAAAGGACCCCTCTATGGGCTGGACAACGATCCAATGCCAGTTCAGGGTGTTATTCCGTTGGAAATCACGCTAGGAACATACCCAAGGACCGCATCTAAGGTCCTCACCTTCTTAGTCATGGACCTCCCATTAGTTTGCAACACAATCCTTGGATGTGCTTACTTGACCGCTTTCGGTGATGTTACTTTCATCCCGCATCTAAAGATGGAGTTTTGACTCTATTTGGGATTGAGGAGGTCCTGGGAGACCAAGTTGCCAGGTGGACATGCTACTTGTCAGAAGTCACGCAGACGCTTCTTCCCCAGCCTCTAGAAAACTTTGACCCATGAGATGAAGCGACACTATAGCAGGCGCAATCCGGAGAACCTGCTGTCCAAATCCCACTGGATCCTAGAGACCCAGATAAGTATGTTCAGATAGGGAGCTCTTTGCCCCAAACCATTCGAGACCAACTTATTCTTTTCCTATGGAAGAGCTCAGACGTTTTTGCTTGGGTGCCCAGTGACATGCTGGGGATCGCCACATAAATAATGGTCCATAAATTCGACTTGGATCCTCGTCAGAGACCTGTCAGGCAAAAGCGCAGAAATTATTTAGCAGAAAAGTTAGTGGCCATACGTAAGGAAGTGAAGAAGCTCCTGGACGCTAGATTCATCCGAAAGGTGTAGTATCCGGACTGGCTATCGAACGTGGTCATGGTAAAGAAGAATAACATGAAGTGGAGAATATACGTGGACTTCACGGACCTCAAAAAAGTATGCCCTAATGACAGATTTCCTTTGCCCAGAATTGATCAACTTGTAGACTCGACGTCCAACCTGAAACTTTTAAACTACATCGATGCGTACTTGGGTTATAACCAAATAAGGATGAGCTCCGAAGACGAGGAGCATACGACATTTATGACAGATCAAGGAACATATTGTTACAAAGTCATGCCCTTTGACCTCAAGAATGCGGCTGTAACTTACTAGTGGTTCGTAAATAAGATATTCGAAGGCCAGATCAGACGAAATGTGGAGGTCTATGTGGACGACGTGCTCGTTAAAAGAAAAATGATTGACCACCACATTCAAGATCTGGACGAGACCTTCAGTGTACTCAGAGCCCACCAAATGAAACTCAATCCAATCAAGTGTACATTTGGAGTGGCATCTGTGAAGTTCTTAGGTTACATTGTTTCATATCGAGGAATCGAGGCAAATCTAAAAAAGATCAAGGCCATCCTTGACATGCAGTCTCCTCGGTCAATAAAAGAAGTCTAGAAGCTCGCTGGGTGGATTGCTGCTCTCTCTCACTTCTTAGCCAAATCGACCGAGAAGCACTTGCCATTTTTCAAGGCCTTGAGAAGAGCAAAAACCAACGGCTTTCAATAGAATAATGACTTTGATGAGGTATTCCGAGGACTCAAAGACTATCTGTCAAACCCTTCTCTCTTAGCTTCTCCTCGGTGAGGAAAAGAGTTATGTTTGTACCTCGCTGTGTCTGACACGTCCCTGAGCTCGGTGTTGGTGCGGCAGCAGCATGATAGGCAGCAGCTTATGTATTACATGAGTAAGACCCTGGCTGACGCAGAGGCCATGTACCCCCACACGGAAAAAATAGCTTTGGTATCGGTGTATTCTGCTCAGAAGCTTAGACTATACTTCCAAACACACAAAGTAGTGGTCATGACTGATCAGCCATTAAAGCGATCCCACATAAGCCCGAGATGTTAGGATGACTGGTCAAGTGGTCCATTAAGTTGAGAGAGTTTGACACAGAGTTTTATCTGAGGCCAACCTTGAAAGGTCAGGCCCTGGCAGACTTCATTATTAAGACAATGACCCCGGCCCTTGGTGATCCACACCATCATGATGCAGTTGAGCCAAACGATGCAATGTGGACACTACATGTGGACGACTCCTCAATGAAGGATAGTTGTGGAGCTGGTGTTGTGTTGCGGGCGCCTGAAAGGTCAAAAATAAAGTATTCAATGACGATTGGATTCTCGGCCATGAACAACGCCACGGACTACGAAGCATTGCTAGTGGGACTTTGGTTAGCCAAGGAATACTCTGCCAAGAACTTGATTGTCTACAACGACTTCAAATTGGTCGTTAACCAACCCCGCTGTTATTTTTAGGTTAACAACCCACAACTCTTCAAATACCTCTTAAAGGTCCAAAGCTTGACCGCAGACTTTGAGAAGGTAGAATTTGTCCACATTCAAAGAGAAGAGAACAGGAAGGCCGACATGCTGGCAAGGGCAGTAGCATTCGGAGACCTAGAGTAGTATGCCCGAGGGATGAGAGAAGTTCTGCACAAGCCATGCATTGAAGATCTCGAGCCAAAAGTGATGCAAAGTTAGAGTACCAACACTTGGATGATTCCCTACTTAAGGTACTTGTCCGACGGGACATTGCCAAAGGACGCGGACGTAGCCTAGAAGTTGAAGAAAATAGCTATTGGTACACTATCATGGATGGTCAATTGTACCGGCATGGGTTCTCAGCCCCTTACCTACGGTATCTCACTCCCGATGAGGCAGATTACACTCTCCAAGAAGTGCACCTTGGGATTTGTGGATCCCACGTTAGGGGAAAGAACCTCATCTTTAAGCTCATGAGGTAATGATACTTTTAGCCAACCATGAACTCATGTGGTAAGGGTACTATTGGCCAACTATGAAGTATGACGTCATGAATTTCATACGCAAATGTGAAAATTGTCAAATCCACGGTAACATGGCTTGCCAACCCCACATTGAACTCCGAGTATTGCAATCACCATGGCCCTTCGCTCAATAGGGGTTGGACATACTCGAACCTCTTTCGACTGCAGCAGGGCAAAGAAAGTTCCTGATTGTCAGGATTGACTACTTTACAAATTGGGTTGAAGCTGTGCCACTAGTGAAGATAATAGAGCAGACTGCCATAGAATTTGTTTGGCAGAACATTGTGTATAGGTTTGGAATTTTTAAGTGCATCGTGACCGACAATGGGATCTAATTCACTGGAAAACAGTTTACAAGGTAATTTACCAGCCTGAGGATCAGGTTGGTTTATATGTCAGTCGCGTATCCACAGAGTAATGGGAAAATGGAGGTCACGAACCACACAATCCTACATGGACTCAAAACAAAGCTGGAGCACTTCGGGGGCTCATGGGTAGACGAGTTGTCGTCTGTCTTCTGGTCATGTAGAACAATGCCGAGGGATCCTACAAGAGAGACACCCTTTAGCCTGTACTATGGGATAGAGGCGGTCATTTCAGTGGAAGTCGGACTTCCAAGTCTCCGAGTCGAGTGCTATGACCCGAGCAGCAACGATCAGAGACTTTGTAAGAATCTTGATCTACTCGAGGAAGCACGAGACCTTGCAATGTTAAAAATAGCAGCGTACTAATAGAGAGTAGCCCGATATTATAATAAAAAGGTGAAGGCACAATAGTTCAAATTAGGGGACCTAGTATTGAGGAGTATAGAGGCTACGAGAAAAAATATCGGTTAGAATAGACTCTTCCCAAATTAGGAAGGGCCGTTCCTGGTCTCGACCTTCCTTTGAAATGGGGCCTATAAATTGCGCACCCAAGAAGGCAGGCTAGTTCCTCAGACATGGAATGCCGCACACCTTAAAAAAACTATCAATAAATATATGTACAGATGGCCAGGTAAGGCAAAATGTATCATCTGATGTGCTTGTAACACGTTTCATTGATATGATAAAATTCCTTTTCCCTTATTTTCTGTCTTATATTTCATTGAATGTTTGCATATCATTTCATTAATTCACAAGACCTAGGCTGTCCCTAAGTCAAGTGAGAGCAACCCTTTCACTTGTTTTAAAACTTGATCATGTCTGAGCGGCTCAAGATGTCAAACTTAAAACTTGGTTATGTCCGAACAGCCCAAGAGGTCGAATTTAAAACTTGGCCACGATATCAAACAACCCTAGAGGTTGGATTTAAAATTTAGGGGCTTAAAACAGTAAACATGCAACGACCTTAGGGGCAGTATCTTTAACCTAAGACAGCCAAAAGGTTCATACATTAAGCTAATGAAAGACCAAGTTTCTTTAACAGCATGTCATAAAAGAACCAAACACCCTAGCAGTCCAGATAAGACAAGAAAAATGTTTGCACTAAAAAGATATGAATTTCATTTATGTGTCCAACATATGTACAATAGTATGCAAAAAAAAAAAGAACTGCACAACTCAACAAATTTACAATCAGCCTTTAGAAGATCTTGGCTGAGAAGAAGTTCCCTGCTGTTGCTGCTGTCCTCGTGGTCCAAGAGGCCCCGCTTGCTCTGAAGATCCCGGCTGCTCAGGAGTCTCGGAAAGGCTTGAGTTCCCAAGCCTGGAAGGGCGGGGAGGCCACCCCCGTCTCGGGAGACCATACAAGTCGTCTAAGTATTTAGCACTAGCATTCCGAGGATCAAACACGGCTGTAAGAAATTATGGGTGCAGCAACCTCATCACTCAGCGGCACAAGTTAATGTTGTCCCAGTACTTGCCATCTAGTGATGGTGCTATATCCATGGTCCTCACCGAAGTCCTCAGCACCTCCTCTAGCTGAAAGTTCCTATCCCGGAGAAGCCCGTACTGAACCTACTGAAGCTTCAATGTATCATCGAGGATGGCAATTTTCCTTTTGGCCTTAGTGAGCTCAGCCTCCAAGCTTTTGTTGGCCTCTCCAGTGGCCTTGAAGGAGTCCAACTCAGAACAAGTCTGGGTGACATCACCAATGAGCCTCCCAAGGTTCCCAACCAGCTCTTGAAACTACAAAGGAAGACCAAGCCGTTAAAGTATGAGTGGAAGGAAATAAGAAGCTAAAAGGCTAAGGAAGGACAGAAGGTTACCCGAGGGACGAGAGAGCCGCTAGCTGAGCTCTCCTCTCTAGGGGCCTCGGACTCCTGTGGCTCAGTAGTAGGCATCATAGAAACCTCAACCCTAGTCTCAAACGTAGGGGCATCTCCATCAAAATTAAGGATTGAGGGCTCAGCAGCTCCAGAAGTCTCTTCAACTCCAGTCTCATCTTCATCAGCATTCAGAGCCCCAACAACGTCCTCGGCCAGGGTCTCCTCTCAGACCTCAGGAGGAATCATCATTGGGCTGTAGATTTGGATTTCAAGGCATGGGGTCTCTATGGTTGCGGCAGTTTCCTCGGCCTTAGAAGTAGACGTTATTACCACTGCTTTCTCGGCTTGGGTCGCCTTAGTCTCCTCCAGTGCAAGTCCCACAGCAATGTCCTCGGATGGATAATCAATCTAGTCCGAGATCTCACCAGTAAAGGCAATGGGGATATCAGGCACTAGACTTATCAGGAGAGGGGCAATAGGAAGCTCCGTGGACCAAGAAGGCGCCTCAAAAAGACCTCTTGATGACTACTTGTGCTTCCTTGAGAGGCACGTGGCCACAATCTCGTCGTCACTGGACAAGGAACTCTCTGCAGGAATAAGGGGATGCTTGGATGAGGACTCGGTCTGCTGACTTTTCTTTGGGTGCTCAAACGGTTGCTCTATCCTCAAACTTTTTTGCTTGGTCCTCTTCTTCTTCTTCTTCTTCTTCTTGGCAGGGGAGCCAGAGTCCCCGGATTGAGGTCCCCACTTGGCCTTTGCCAAGTTCTCAGACCTCAGTGATTTATTCTCTTTGTTCTCATGGAAGCTGAGAAGATTGGACTGTATGAGAGCAACGATCTCCTTCAACAACACCCTCTCCTCAGGCATGGCTTCTTGGTAGTATTTGAGTTAAACATTCCCCCAATTATTGGGAACATCCCAAATCCCATGAACCGCCAAGAAAAAGAATTTATCTTTTCTCCTTTTGGTGGAATCAGGTTGTCACCACTCAGCGCCGCAAACTCAAGATGCGGAGTGATGACAACCCAATTTTGGCCCTGCGTGAACCTCAAGATCACCTTCACAGCCAAAGACTGAAAGGTTTGGTTATGCCAACGAGCAAAGACACAGAGAAAGATGAGATACTTTGCTGCGTTTGGCTGGAGGAGTGCAATAGGGACCTTGAGGTCCCTCAAGATGTGACACAAATTTAGATGCATGTCAAAGCAAAGCCCACTCTTGAGGCTGACTGTGTAGACGGTAAGGAAGCCGTCTGGTGGGCTGTAGGCCCTCTCATGGGGCTCTGGGACCATCATCCCCATCTCATAAGGGATGCGGTACCTCATGCAAATAGCATCAAGGTCAGTAGCCGTGAGAGAAGAGGCGATATCCTTGACCCCAGACGCCATTGAAACTTGAAGAAAAAGCACAGAGGAAATGAGTAGAAGAAAGTTTGGGTGAGTGTAGTCAAGGGTTCGAGAGAGAGCTCCTTAGGTTGCGTGGTGAAAATGAAAATGAAGGTAAGGGAGGATATTTGAAAATGGCAAAAAATCAAAAAGGCACGCGCCATCATTACCTTTGCCACATGTCGTTTCCCCGTACGTTGCCAGAGATAGTGGGCCTTATACTTCAAAGGTGACGTCAATCTCATTGAATGCGCATTTAATGCGCTTTAATAGCCTCAAATGGCAGCGCAAGCCAGTGTCTCAGACTCCAAGGGAGTTCTTGGACGTGCCTTCTTCGAAACCTGTGATCCCAATAATATCCGAGGATATTTTTGGATCTCGGACGAATATGTGACAACGGCTATTACTTAGAAATGCCCAGTAATGCCTAAAATCTAAAATTTCCTTGGACGTTCTGGCCAGGTTGTTGCCCTCAAAATTCCTCGGACGTTTTGAGCAAACCATAAGCCTCAACGAGTTCTCAGACATTTTGGTCGCATGTCCTCGGGCTTTTGCTTCAAACCACATCCTCGGACGTTCGTAGGTGAGAAGAATAAATGCCAACCCTAAGTAGTTGCTGAGCGACCCCATGAAGTAAAGGCACGAGCGAACTTCCATTGGAGAGAACTTTCACACGAGACTTGTACACGTTCAATAGACATGCCGAAGGGCTGAAGTACTCACACCCTTTGACATGGGGGCTAGTGATGGGTACTGATACCCAAGACCCATTTAGAAGATCAATCCTCGTGGAGTTGAGCCCTAATGCTACAAAAACCCAGTAGGCCCAAGAGGTCCAGACAACAAGGACAACTCGTGCGAGATAGTGGACTCAAAGCCCACTCAAGCTCGTGGACTCAAGGATGGGCCTTGGATGTCATCACGCCTGTAAAATCGGCGTGCCAGAAATTTGGTTGCTGACATTGCCAGGTTGTGGAAGGAATGATGGCCTGCAAGGCACGCCTGATCACTACAGATGTGACGCCATGTAAAGTCAGCCAGTATGCATGCAACCTTCCTGTCGCAGTAAACTGGACTGCTGGAGTTGGTGGCAGGCTCCTCTGCACACACTAGCGCCACGGGGACACCCCACAAGGGATGACTCAATTACTATAAATATATTAACTATTTACCAAACAAATGATCCCAATATTTATACTTGTGTAGCTAATATAGAGAGAGAAAGAGGAAAGAGAAAATGCTTGAGAGCAGTTTGTTACTCCCCTGTAATCTTGTCCTCACTTGTAACTAAGCATAATAGTGAAGCAAGTTCTCGAATAAAAGCCTCGTGATTTTTCCTTCTCATTTAAGAGAAGATTTCTACGTGAAAACTCTGCGTGCCTTAGTCATTGTACTTTTTTTCTGTACTTCATCTCACTCTGTGTTGCACACGATCTTGCCCAAGTACTAAAAAACGATCCGCGGACTCAACTGGATCTTCGTCTGTACAAGTGCGCAAGATCCGAGGACACAACATGTATTCCAAATTTGCAAATAATATTTAGCCACACAAATTCTATTATATTTTGTTATGTAATTTTGACAGATGGAAAAACTTTTACCCATTTTGTAAAATAATTCGCCAAAATGATAATAAATATTTTTTGGTTGGTTACTAGAGAAAATGGACTTAGTATATCTAGCCCCATTATGCGAAAGGAGCCCATGAAACTTAAAGTTTCGTATGTGGTTTCTTCGGTACAATACCATGGATTTGGCAATTCTTACATTTTTTTAACGAATACTATTGCATCTTTCTTTATTGTTAGCAAATAAAAGTAGTGCCTTATAACTTTGAAGGCAAAATTTTTACCTCCGATATGCACTTTACAGATGTCAAGATTTGCTTTTGAAAGAGTATAATCGACTTTTGTTGGAGTCAAAGAGTGCTTATAGGGTATCGAGTAACATCTTCTATATAGTGATTCGTCTACTATAATATACCAACCAACCACTTTTGAAATTTGCTTTGCCTCTATTGGATTGCTTGAGCGTTTTCCATTTTTTAGGTACTTAAGATATAAGGAGTCTTTCAAGTTACCTCATTAGATATTTACGGAATTTCATCTTATTTTTCAATACTAGGTTTCTAAAATACTTCTCTCATATCTTATGCGTATTGTTCTAGGCAACTAGAGATTGCTATTTTGGAAAGTTAATAGACTTACCAATTATTTTTTTCTAGAGATATCAATAATTTTTAATTTATTGAGGAACGACAAAAGATCTTATACCTTGTGAAGGTTTTTAGTCTAGTTTAGAATAGTTGCTTTAAAGTTAATAAATACTTAATTGACTACGAGTTCAAAATCACTGTTGATGATTAAGTTCTTGATGGAATATTCTTTGGCCAACTTCAACCTGATTAGTAGAGTTTTATATTACACCACATTATTAGTAGTTAAGAACCCGAATGTAATTTAGTATTTATTTTCAAATCCCTAAAGTGAAGTTAATACCATTTTAGCTTCACCACATATTTGAAAAAAATGCTTCGTCAATATGCAACATCCAAGTGGGCAAGGATTCATATGGTGTAGCCTCCAAATGTTCAACTGCTTCTTTCGAGATTTGGATTGTTGTTTCAATAATAAAATTTGTGAGAGCTTGACTCTTTATGAAGGGTCTAACTCAAAACTCTATATCAAACTCGTCTAATTTGATTGACTATTTAATCAAATGTTCGAATACTTCTGGCTTTTGTAAAATTATTTTTAATGATTGATTTATTAGAAACACAATTTAATAGGCTTGAAAATATGGTTGAAATTTTATTATAACAAAAACTAAGGTCAAAGCAGCCATTTTTATTCTTGTATATCGGGTTTTTGAATCTACTAGGATCTTATTGACGTAGTATATCGATCACTGAATTCCTACTTCTTCCTTAACTAGAACGGTACGTATAGCTATTTCTAAAACGGGTAGGTAAAATATAATTTCTCATCCTCCTTAGGATTAGTTGAGTGGATGTGCTAGCTCTTCTTTTAACTCTTGAAAAACTTGTTGGCATTTTTAATCCATTGGAAACCGCTTGTCTATACTTCTCTTAATGCCTTTAAGAATGGTTAATATTTCTCAGTTGACTTTGTCATAAATTGAGATAGAGTGGCAAGTTGTCTAGTTGACCTTTGTATCACTTCAATGGTTTGAGGTGGTTCCATATCTATTATTACTTTAATCTTTTTCAAATTTGCCTCAATCTTGTGTTGAGAGACAATAATTCATAGGAACTTATTAGATGTTTCATGAAAGACGCATTTGGTTGAGTTTAATTTCATTTGGTATGTTCTGAACATTCAAAATTTCTTGGCCAAATTATTAATATGATCGTCGACAACTACATTTTTGATAAGCATGTTATTAATCTATACCTCCATATTTTTATTGATATGTTGTTCAAACATTTCATCTACCAGCCTTTGATATATTGCATCGACATTCTTCCAGTCGAACGACATCACTTTATAGTTTTAGGTTCTTTAGTTAGTCATCAATGAGGTCATTTATTCATCTTCTGGGTTCATTCAGATTTAAATATACCCAAAATAAGGGTTCATAAAACTTAATAGCTGGTATTCGGATATTGTGTCTATTAGCTGATCAATCATCGGAAGTAGGAAATCATCCTTCAAACATATTTTATTCATATATGTAAAGTTGACAAATATATTCTATTTCCTATTATTCTTTTTTATGATGATGACATTAGATAACTAATTCGAATAATTTATTTATTTGATAAATCAAGTATCTATTAATTTCTTAACTATTCCACGGATTGTTATGAGTTTTTCTACGTAGATGTTTCATCCTTTTTGTCTGTCATGCTTGTTTTCATGTATAAGGTTCAACTTGTGAACCATTATTTTTATCGGACTGCTTGATATATTTGTTGGAATCTAGGTAAAGATGTCTTCATTGATGCACAAAAACTCTAATAATTTTTGTTTTAGATCTCGATCTAACGAAGAATCAATCTGAAAATATTTATTCAATTTTGCCTAATTTAGAGAAATTTAAAGAGTAACTCTTCGGGCTGAGCCTATTGGAGAGAGACCTGATCTTGAAGGTAAAATTTCTCTATTGGTTGTGAATGAGCTAGTCCATTGATTTGTGTCAAGTAATAACTTCGTCTAGTGACCTCATCTCCATTAATTTCTACAATCTTATATCTAGTTAGAAATATCATTTTAAGATGTGGGATTGAAATGATCGCTCTAAATGTCTCTAAGTATGGTATGCTCAGTATAGTATTATAAACTGAGAAAAGATCAACAACTAGAGAAGTTAGCCAATTTAAGGTTATCTTTGAATATGTTCCCATCATAACCTCTGGATATAAAATTCCCTTTACTTGATTAGTTTGTTATTAATTTGATATAACAGTCCATCGATAATTCTTTTTGATTGCTTTTGAGCCCTAATTTAATGAGCGTATCGAAAACAATATTTCTTGAGTTTTTATTACTAACAAAAACTCATTTTAATTGGTAATTTTAGACCCTATCTAAAATGAGTGTAGATATAATAAAAGATTTAAAATGGAGAGAGATTACATGTATCATACTATTATTATCAAAACTAATGAAATTTTTTTTATCCCTAATTTCTTTCTCTTGCTGGTGGAAACTTTCTCTAGATAATTTGGAACTTTTTAGTAGGTTTGGTTGACATCATATTAACGACTCTTGCCACTAGGCGGTTGCATGGTTACTCAGTTTGCTCTTTATCATTTTTATTTTTACTTGGGACAGACACAAAATTTTGTAGATAGTTTTTGAGGTACTCATTTTGTATCAAAGTCTCAATTTCTTTTGGAAGTGTCTGACAATCTTTAATATTATGTCCTAAAAATCAATGGTAAAAGTAGTATTTAGACTGATTAACTCTTTTTGAATTCTTAATTGACTTGAGCCATTATAGAAAATTTTCTTTCTGAATTTGTATCAGAACATTCGTCCAAATATCATTCTATGGTATGAGGTTTAGTGGCTTGTATTCTCTATGAACACTCGGCTCAGTTCTCTGTTACTTTTGATGAGCCCGAGTAGATAATTTGCTGTTGTTTCATCTCTTTCCACTACCATTTGGCCTGTAATTCGAGTACTTTGGCCGCTTGACTTTGTTGACTTCTTTTTCAGTAATGTAGACTTGGGTGATAGCTTCTACCTCTAAGAATATATTAGGATTTTGTTAAACTAAAGATGTAAAAAGGTTACCGATTGAATAATTACTATGAAGGTATTCGATTTTATCTCATCAGTGAGTTTTGATATACACCTGATCTCGACATTAAATTTGGCCAAAAAAATTTTATGGCTATTGTTGAGAGGTTATCGGACGTTAATAGGGTGCTAAGGTTGTTTTTTCCCTCCTATTGGAGACTGATCGAGATAAGAGTTAGTTAGTAAGTTTTTAAAAAGTTCAAATTAAACTTAATACTAACTTATAGAACCAAATTTTTGTATCTCCCTTTAGAGTTAAAGAGAAATAGACACAAATTGCTACATCATCTAAAATTTTGAAGTAGAATAGTGTTAGAAAGTGATTTAAGTGATCCATTGATCAGTTCTTTCATTGTATGGCTCCAATATTGATATTTTAAATATATGGAAGTGTTGAAACCTCTTTATTTTCAAAATAAATGATGTATGACGTAATTTGATTATTTGTCCAATAGTGTTTCTGTGATGGATCGGGTTATTCTCCTTAAATAACCTCCGTCAATAAAATATAAATTAGTATCCATAATTAATATTATAAATTTTTACAGAAAATTAGGTGAAGTTCCGTTTGTAAATCGGACGTTTGCCAAAATATAAATACCTAAAAAATAACCCTGCACAATAATCCACAACACGAACAACAAAATCTCAATACTCAACACACTACATAGGATCCAATCGCCACATTTATAGAGGTGGCACCGACATAATAACTCCAGTACAACGCGGGTAGGAAGGACACCAACTAGGAATCCCGATTATAACCACAATAAGAAAGACCTGCGGAAGTATAAAAATCACAATATATAACAGAAACTAATCCATTGTTCATCCACATTAAACAACATTAATCACCACCATACATATCTTATACAGTTTACAAAAAGATAGAACAAAATCCCTGTTTCATACATATAATTAGCTAAGTCCAAGTCCCGAGCCCTGCACGCGATATCAGCTGCCTATTACGCTTCTATAACCTACTCAGTCTCGTCGGGTATCAATACGTTCTCATCTGAAAGAGATATAGTAAGGGTGAGCATACAGTCCAACAAATAAAATCATATATCACTAACTATAAGTAGATAAAAATGAAAGCAATAACTGGATGGAAAGACATATACTCAATATAAAGGGAACATGAGAGGAAAGAGAACATCTGAAATATCTGGTTCACGTGTTTACACCAGTTATGTTTTATGCACTTTCATTATTGTCATTAATTTTTGCGGACCCTGGAGCCAGTAGATCGTACTAGTCAACGATGCAAGATAATAAGGAAAGGAATGTGTTCGCTACACATTTTAAAGCACGACTACATTTTAGGTCTGCAACCCTCGACTATTGGCTACATTTTAGGTCTGCAGCACTCAACCATTGGCTACATTTTAGGCTTACAGCACTCGGCCATCTCAATTCTTCCCATATCCCACGGGGATCACGACAATTCTCGTTCTTTCACAATAGTATCCTAGAGCGTACCATGAATATCTCCCGCCCACAAGAGCGGCCGGAGTATTCCTTGGATTCCCACCGTGATGTACGTGGTAAGCTAGAGGGTACTACCCGTATGAACCATGGTCATAGTTTGAAGATTCATCTTTCCTTGAGGGAGGATCCACCGCAATTTTTTACATTCTCCAATCGAAAAATCACATTCATATTATATATTTCCATCCGGGAGATTAATTCTGTCATATCGTGTTTTGTGAATTTCTCTCCATTTACTCACTCAGTTTCTTTCTTTCTTTGGAACTTAAATCTTTTAACAATTCAATTCAACCTCACAAGAGAATTTAAAATTTCTTACATCCGATGGTCAAATACTACCATAGAAGCCTTCGGGACGCATTCTCTTACTTTCGGTGCATAGATATTTTCAGGGCTTACAATTTAACACGAATATTTAATCATAAATTCCATCACAATTAAATAGAGGTAAAGCATGCAAATTAACATCCCTTTTTTGGGCAAACAATGTCAGGCCACTTTTAGATGGCTTGGACGCTGGGAACGGGTCGAAACGTGCGAGATCAATCGTCCAGTCGATATATATGCACATTTGGGACGTGGTAATTCATATTTTGGGGCTGATTCAATATAATACAAAAGTGGAAACATGTAAATTTTCCCTTTTATTTCGGATGAACAGTAACAGTGCACTTTTAGAGGGTTCGGACACCGCGAATCGGTCGAAACGTGCAAGATCGATCGTCCGGTCGACTTATATACAAATTTAGGATATGATGATTCACATTTTGTGGTCAATTTAACAAAATACGGAGGGAAAACGGAAAACCCCCAATTTTGCGTGGGCTAGGGTTTGGTGGAACTCCATCGAACGAATCGGTGAGCAAACTGGTCAATAAATTACATAATCCTTGGTCTCAAGGCACGGGTAATATATTTTCCATGGCTTGGGTTGGTATTGAGACAAAAATACCCGATAATAAACGACAAATATCGAAAAAGAAAAGTTAGTGAGTATGAGAACACTTGCCTTGACGTATGCTATCACTTTTATAACTATCTCTGGGACGGATTCAGACTCTACGGCCTCGATCTCCTCCTTCCTCTCTCTAGAAACGACGCTCTCTCTCTAAAAGGGTTTTGGTTGCATGGGAAATGAAATTCGTGAAGCAGGTCGCGCGTTTATAATCGCCGGGCGCTCGAGTGCCCAGTGAGCGAGCAGCGAGTGCGGCCTCACTGTCGGCTCGCGCCGTGCTCAAGCGTGCAGAGGCGTGCAGCGAGCGGGGCGCTACTGCTTTTTGTGCTCGAAGCAAGCGCAGCCCTACTGGCAGCGCTTCAACTGCAGAATCCTGAGATATTTTCCAAATTTTTCTTTCGATACGTATGCTTATTCATTTTATAGGTCTAGTATTAATTATTATTATGTTGTTTACCTCATATTTATTATATCTTTAGACCCGGAACCTCACAATTTTTGTAGAATGTCTGTCATTCATTTTTTTATTTTTTCCCTATTTCAGTTGTGGAAACAATTCTTTTTATGTTGAGGAATACCTTCAACTCAGAATGATTAGTAGATATGTCCATTATTTGATTAATCGAGAGGGTTTTGATCATACTATTGTATGACCGTTTCTTTAGAATTGAAGGGTGTTT
>JAOVVI020003103.1:0-19712 GCA_028571085.2 Nepenthes alata | reverse complement strand
TTTCTAATAGTTTTCATAAGATCCGAACTTATGCTCGAGGTTGAGCACCGTTTTGTAAGAGTTCCTCTTTCACTTGAATATAGATAAAAACAATATACGAATGAAATATTATTGATCCGTCTCATCCATATTCACTTTATTTGCGAAACCAATTAATGATTTTCAACATGGCATATATTTTATGGCTAGTGTTGAGTTTTTAACATAATAAATTCGTATAGATGCCTGGGTCCCATATTGGTTTGGAAAATATATAACTATAAATGGTTGAACTACTATAAATTGAGTCTTCATGTGAGTATGTATTGTCTAAAAAACTTGTAAGTATCACAAAATAGCTAGTGTTGAGCTATATAGGGAAGGGTAGAGCACGGACTTTTGTGATGAGAGTTTAAGAATTTTTATAACATTTTTCTCTTTGAAATAGTACAATGTTATAAAAAAAATTTAGTGAAGTTTTTTTAATAGACTTAGGTAGCGTGATTTTTTTCTTTTTAACGTTGATATATATATATATATATATATATATATATATATATGTAAAAATTATTGTGTTGCATTATCTAACATTTCTGGGAACAGGATGCTAGCATCCCAACAAAGGGAACTTCAAAATATGCCAACAACGACACCAAAGGGCCACCTCTGCTAAAACTAATAGCTAGCTTTTGTTATGTACAGGCTCCCAAGGTGACATTCAAGAAACCAATTGGTAGCATCTCTGTTTCTGGCCACAAATTTATAGGGTGCCCTATGCCGTGCGGCATTCAGATAACGAGGATGCAGCACATTAAAGCCCTCTCCAGGAATGTGGAATATCTAGCTACAAGTGATGCCACAATTATGGGAAGTAGGAACGGCCACACCCCGATCTTCCTGTGGTACTCCTTGAACAGAAAGGGCTATGGAGGGTTGCAGAAAGAGGTTCTGAAGTGCATCCGCATTGCTCATTACCTAAGGGACCGCCTTAAGGAAGCCCGCATTAGCACTTTGCTCAATGAGCTGAGCAGCACGGTGGTTTTCGAGCGTCCTTGGGATGAGGAGTTTATCCGGCGGTGGCAGCTGGCTTGCCAAGGGAACACAGCTCATGTTGTTGTGATGCCACATGTTACAGCGGACAAGTTAGATAACTTCATCAATGAGTTGGTTCAAGAACGTTTGTTGTGGTTTCAAGATGGCAAACGGAAACCCCTTTGTATTGCCGCTGAGATTGGCGCTGAGAACTGTGTTTGTCCACTGCACAAGTGAATGGCGCCCAATGGCAATGCATCTTACTAGGATTAAGCGAGACTAGCCTCTCTTGATTTGCTTCTGAATAATAATACGAAGCATGTTATAAATGATAAATGAACATGTTCATCAACTTTTGTGGAGATATTCCAAGATTGAGGTTGGATCACGAATTTTCTTCTAGAAAAAGAGAGTTCAATTCAGAGCATAATCATATATAAATAAACAATACTCATGTTTGTGCTAAGCGTTGAGACAAATTTCTTATGTTTTATGTCTTGTATTTTTTTTACAATACCTCCAGTTCTCTAGACCTCTTCTTATGTTTTATGTCTTGTATTTTTTTTACAATATCTCCAGTTCTCTAGACCTCTTACCCATAGAAAATGGAGATTATCCATATATTTATATACATGGGAGCAGGAAAAAGAGAAAGTTGATAGAAGATATCATCTGACAACTCTCAATCATCCAACATGGTGAAGTTAACCTTCAACCTGTAACTGGCAACCACCAGATTATTTTGTGCAATGATATAATTTACCGCATTAGGCTATTAGTTTATTTTCAATTTAGAAGTGAAACTTAGAATACAAAATACTTAAATTGAAAATAAATGTTAATAACAATTTCCATTTTCTGTTTTAACGTTAAGATGAACTTGTCCTTCCCTTCTTTCAAAAAGCTCAGTCATTGCAATGCCAATTTTTCTTTCCTTCTGTCTCTTCTTTCCAACGAACCCTTCCCTTGTTAACATCAAGTCTTGAAATATGACCAGCTTGTACCAAGCACAAGAATGCAGGGAAACCAATCTGAGAACTCCAGATCACCACAAACAATAAAAAGTCGTCCACATATTCCTCATACTCCATATTCCCCATACTCCATATTCCCCACAATTTTCCAAGGAAACCTCTTCCCCACTTTTAAAATAAGCATCCTGAAAAAATCAGCAACTTTTAGATAGTTCTAACTCCCACTTTACTTTCACATTGTGAAGAATATCAACAGATATTCCTCAGAGCATCCTATTATCACATTGTAACAAACATTGCGTTCCACAGTAAATTCTCTCTTCATGCCCATATTAATAATCACATCTAGACTTTTTCAAAATATTTAAAAGCGACAACACATCTATTTTTTTCCTTTTTTTATGACATTCGTGTTATCAACACTTGAGATTTCAAAGGTCAGAGGCTCAGACTGTTTGTAAAGTCTCATCCTGATGTATTTGCAAGTTGAGGAAGCAATGGTTGTAGATAAAACGATGCTCTTATCTGGAATCACATACACAATGATGTTTCTAATCTGTCCATAGATGTTCTCGGGCTGCCCATGAACAGGAACCCCAGTGATTCCCGGACAATGCACCATCATTAGATCAGGGAAATCCAGATAAGTTGTCAGCAAGCTCTGTTGTGGGGTCAAGGGCTTCAGTCACATAGGCTTCATCACTCCACACTAATTCCCCATAATAATCCAAGGTTAATTCTGGGTTGGAGAGAAAATAATTCTGAAGCCTTGTGACCAGGTGCAGATACCATGGTTCTCAGGAGGCTGATTGCAGGCCGGGATTCCAAAATACTTGAGTTTTCAGAGAATAGGTTGCTAGTGACAACAGTCGTTGTCCACTAAATTCCCTTTTTACAGGAATTGGTTGTGCCTCTGGGATGGGAATGCAAGCACCAGATTCTCTAGTGCTCAATGAAGTGTTTCTGATTTCTCTACCATTTTTCCCCAAGACTAAAGGGGAGGGGCATTGAAGGTAAAGGCGTTGACAAGCGGACCTTCAGTATTGGATATGGGTGTGGTGGAATTGATGGATCTGATCCTTCAGTCTCAAGAATGGTGGAGCGAGGGGCACTGGTGATCATTTTGTGATCCTCAATTGGTATGACTAATGGAGGTCCTTGGGAATCTCCTGTGGCAGTGAACTTCGGAGGATTTCAGTCATCGTTTTCCGCAGATCATTTGAGTTTGCCACATCTATCTGATTTCTTCTGTAAAGTCGAATACAGTGTCACTATTTTCACCATGGCTCTGCAATCCTTTAGCCATGGTCCTTTGCTCATACCTATTGATATAGAAGGAATTTTAATAAACAAGTAAATTAATAAGGAGAACAGTATTATTGTATTCAGACGGCAGAAGAAATGGAATTCCAACAGTAAGGAACACATTAGCCTTGAATTGAAAATAGAGGGAAACAAAATAGAGAAGTAATCCTCAACCTTCCAATGATCAACCTATGGACTCATTCACCTAGGGGACTAGGACTCACTCAATCACTCAAGAGAATCAAAGACTCTTTAGAGAACTTAAACACTATTAGAAAAGGACTAGTCTTCACTCCTCTACAAATGGGGAGGTACCTGAATTTGAAGGATGGATCTATGGATGAGGGACCCCTTTTGATCACCCATGGAGCTTGACAAAGGCTTCAAGTCTTTGGACTTGTTAGAAGAGTAAATCTCCATTCCCTTGGACCCTTCTCCCATATTAAATGTGGCACACAGCTGAACCCTGAATTCTTCTTCATGGAAGTAGATGGCAGCTGTTCCTTGGGATTGTTTGCATGGAACTAGTTGCTTTAATGAAGCTATTAAAGTGTTGGCGGCTGCATATGAGTTCAAAAAGAAAAATAAAATAATAAAATATATTGACACGTGTTGAAAGTGTCAGCCAAGTATTGATATCTGATGCATGTTAAACACTAACATGCTAGTTCAGGAGAAATGTAGGTGCTTCTAAGGCAGGGAAAGGTTTTGTAACAAGCATTAATTGAAATATCACCAATAATTCTCTATACTAGAAATTATTGCAATGTCCACATACTAGAAACATATTGTAATATATCAGCCATCATTTCTATCCTTAACCTCTTGGAAGATTAGATTCATATGTTTTAAAATATATCTGACTTCTAAGAATCCTAATTCACATATTCTGCAAAGATATAAGGAATGTATAAATCAAAAGTTTTCGGATATCTTTCAATTACATAACGAAATGAAACTCAATTTCGATAAAATTGAATCAAACTCTTTAAATATGTAACTGTGAAATAGAAGAGGACCTAGATTTACAATATCGATCATTTTTTATGTGGTCACGAGATTATAAATTTAGCATCCCTGACGTTTGATACCAATATGTTTGTGATCCATATCACTTTTTAAATTCATGGTTCCCAGTAATAAGATATCTAATTTTCAAACAACATTATCAATATAGATCATAGCCTCTTAACTCATAAGAGGCAATTAAAGGTCTCCACAAATCCTCCCTAAAAGAATGCCTTTTTATAGTCTCTAATCACTTTCCAAGAAGGTTGGGACAACAGCAAATAAAGAAGCCAAAAGTGCACTCAATGGCAACCAACCTAGTGCAGATTGATAAGGTTTGCCTCATTTGGACTCGGTTAGGACAAGACAAAATGGACTAATGGATGGAAAGTGAGACACTTGGCAAAACACATGGTGGGTTGGGCGGGTATGCAAATGTACAAACACCAAGGGAATTCTTACATGCCATTATCTCACACCTTCTCCTGTAATCCCAACCCTAATCGATGATTTACTTTTTAACAAGCTATTTTTCAATTAGTTCTCGCTGCAAATGATAATCTTGGCCATTTAATCTTATTCCTTTTTTTAACTCATTCTTAGCATGATATTTAGTAAATAACTTGCATATCCAAGAAGAGATGTTTAGTAAATAACTAAGTTCTAGACTTAAAAATCCCAGACAGAATTTTAGATTGTGATATTATTGTGCCTTTCAGGAATTTGTACATTGTTACAATGATTTTATAATTTAGATTGTGTACAGGTTAATGGATGTTTGGGACAATATAGTTAAGGAATATTGGGGTACATATAATAGGGCATTAGAGTGGATGGAATTGGACGAATTCAAGGATGGGGAAGTGAGGAGCTGAGCCGTCTGCAGTGGAGTCCCACATACGGTGGAATGGACGCCTAATTTGGTCCATGTCATGGAGGTGGACAGAAATGGAAGGAGGGGTTGAGAAATTAGGCCAAGGGCAGAGCCCCACCTTTCAGCCTGACTACATTCCACTACCATTCCAAATGTGAGACTCCTAACCTTAGATATTAAGCTTTTCAAATAGTTGGTCTTCTTTCTAGCTTAATCCTTAAAATATGCATTCTTTCAAACTCTTTATCAATGTGCCAATATGCTAATTTCTTTATATTTCGCCTCCAAAGAAAATAAAATACATGAGATTGAAATTTATTGCTGACAATGATGCCCAAAAATCTCCCGAAGAAAGCTGCCATTACTAGTCTCCTTTCAAGCTTACCTCTGAAAACAAGTCTTCCTTCAATTTTTTTCTTAGAGGAACTGGATCGAAACATTAAGTTCTTTAAATTTTGCCTCGAAAGGGAAGAAAATACATAAGATCAGAATTTATAGCTGACATCAAAAAGCCTCCAGAGGTCGGTTGATCACTTTCCGCAACATAACCACCTCAGACTACCCTTAATTTACTCTCAAACCAAATACCATTTTAAAGGAAAGCAACACAAAACGAACATACTTCATATCACTTGTAATAATATCACAAAGATCACAATATTGCTAACAAAATTCACGAGGGAAAAGCAAAGACTCTTCATTGGGAATATTGAGCCACAACTTTCAGAGAAACACCCATTATTCCATCACTATACCAAAATCTTCCATTGCCAAGAAAAAAGACAAAGGGACAGAGAGGGTACACTTGATAGAGTCCCTCAGGAAAGGGAGAAGTAAGGCAGGTGGGGAAAAACTTTGAGAAGTGTCATTGATCAAGATCAAATCAATACAGTAAGTACAGGAATTCACAATTTGATTCAAGCTACTAATCTATATCTGGGGCTCAATCAATGCAGCAAACAACAGAAAACATTTTAGCTTACTTATAGTCAGCTTTTCAAATGTCCAGCTTACTTATAATTCACCAGAGCCTCGGGTGTAAACCTCAAACCCACAAATTCACAGAAGTCTAACAAAAGTTCTATGATATCAGTCTTGCCTAGTTATTGCAACTCCACAGAGACAAAAACCAGTTTCCAAGCAACTCCTTTGAAACAGTTTGATAGGACTTTGGCCAACCACTACAACACGGTACTCACTAAAGTTGGTCTAACACACTTGATGTTGTTTGCCTCAGCCTTTTGCTTCTCTGAATGGCCCACTGTTCATTTGATATGGTGTCTTCCAGAAAACGTAAGAACAAACCAGAGGGAAGGAACAATTTTCCGGATTGTCTAACAAAAAAAGGCTGAGTTTGCAATCTGTTAGTGTTGGCTTCCTGGGTCCTTTTTTGATAGTGGCTGTGAAAGTGGTTGATTCTGGACTGAATTCTTACTGTGGATATAGTAAGGGGTGAATGGCTGCTATTCCTAAATATTTTGGTGTTTTGGTTTAACATCCTGAGGCTTTGTGGAACAATAAAGATCTTTAGTTTGTCACATTCAGGCACAGATTCATGCACACGCACACATGGTAAAACTTCACAATAGAACTTACAACACAACAGCGAAACTTCATAATGGAACTTAATCCAACACTTCCCCCCCCCCCCCTCCCAAGGCAGGCACATTGGAAGGGGGCACAGACGCCAAGAAATGGAGCTTATGTGAGCATTCTTATGCAATTGAAAAAGAAAAAATAGGTACATAATTGAAAAAAGAAATGAGGAAGATCCTCCATATATTGAATCCAGAAAATTTTTAGCTGCTAAAACGATTCTTAATTTGTTTTCCACACTGCAGACAGTAATCCAGAGATGGAACAATAAGTGATTCACGTCACAAACTAGTACATACCGATTGGCACTGGATAGATCTCCAACTAACTCAGATCTATAAGATACCCGGCAAAATAGATTACTAAGTATTTCTTGTTACCATTGTTAATTCCTCGTTAACAAAATTGCTCTTCATTTCTTTTACTTTCCTACCATTTTAACAATTGGTGGCAAGCGGTACATGTTTTCCCATAACCAACTGGCATGAATAGATTCTCTAGCCATTATTCTACAATGTGCAATTGCAAGGGCAGCCAAGTTACACAGAATCAACAAATATTATAGATATATAGCATGGAACGCATGCAGTATCTTCAATACAAATGAACATTGAAGAAATAACTGGGACAAAAAGCTTACAATCAGATCATCATCAAATGGAAATATCCTTATGATACTGAACTCTGCTTGTAGGCATCAGTAATCTCATCAATATCCATATCTACATCATCTATAACTGAAGTATCATTAAAATCATCCATTGTCTCCCCAGGATGAAGCTCCATTGACAATGTCTCATTATCAGAGTCAGTCTTGATCAAGTTCTTATCCTCCATATCCGATAAATCCGAAAAAGTTTCGATCTTCTTCCTCCTCCCACGATAACCTATCAGACTCTGAACCTTATCCTTCCAGATGACCAGCGGGCACTTCTCAATCAACTCCGATCCTTCATAAGCCTCGGTCAGAAAGACATGAAACCTTTTTCCCCTCTCCGAAACATAAAATATACCAAAATGCTTCAAAAGCAACCTCATCAACTTCTGAGGCATCACGAGCTCTTGTCGAAAATGAGTGAGATGATCGGTCACCAACCTTTTCTCAAGCGTAAAACTAAGCAGCTCATGCATTACTGCCACTGCCCGTTTATCAAACTCTTGTGATCCGGCCACAAGCCCACGCGAATCTGCGTACGGGGACAGATACTGCCTTTTCTGGAAATTTTCAATCTTCCCTCCATACCTATACACCTTTTTATAGTTAGGAGGATATTTCACTGGAAAAGCAAGAGAGAGAATCCCAGGGCAATGCTCGTCCACATTAATGCTCCCAACCAATCTCTCCAATGCAGTGACTGCCCATTCTCTCTTCCATTCAACGAGTTCCAAATACTCAATTTCATCACCGTCCACAGAATTAACCACCCTAAAAAGATTTGGATATTTATGAACCCAATTGTTCCTAAAATCCATCGGCAACCCCAAATCTCTTCTAAAATGTGCAATCTTGTCAACCCTTAAACGTTTATCAGACGACATCATCAAAAACCTAGTCACAAACTCCGCCAACTTATCTGAATGCGCCTCGATTTCTATCTCTTCCTCTTTCACCAATTCCTCAGCTTGTTGGGTCATACCGACCCACAAAGTTCCTCTACGATCCTTGTACAATTCAAAGAGCTTTGGCGATTTACGAATGAAATCTGACAGCTTATGGACCTTTGGTAGATTGATCTGGCGGCGATACTGCTCGAGTGTTCTTAAGGGTATCACGTGTTCTGGCTCAGATTTTATGATTTCCATCAGGAAATGTATTTTTGAGAATATTTTCCATTTCTCTGTTGCGATTTCGAGGTCGTGTACGCGCTTTCTCTTGCTTCTATCTTGGACTCTCTTGCTTGTGGTCATTTTCCGATTTTGAAGAAAAATATGGGAGGTGGGATTGCCAAAGATGAATGCATGGTGTTCTTTGGAGGACTTGATCTTAGTAATTAGACGGAGAGACATTGAGGAAAGGCTCTGTGGGTCAGAGGATTCCGCGAAGAAAACCTAGCTTTGGAAAAGCCACGCGAGAAGAAGGAAGCGGGTCAGAATAGCCGCCGTGCTGGGAGCCATTCAATTGCAGTGGGACGGAGAGTCGGCGGTCCGTCTGGCGAGACCTCCATGGCCATACTAATATAAGTGGTAGTACGGGGTAACACTCCAACCCCATGTTTAATTTAGGAAAAAAAAATTAAGAAAAAATAAAATTTTTATTTTTTAAAAATAGATATTTTTTTATTTAATTATAAATTTAATTAAACATAATTATTTTTTAAAAATAATTATTTTTATATTTATAAAAATAATATTTTTTGTCATTCTCGTAAGAGTAATAATTTTTACATATTATTATTATTATTAAATATAATTTTCATAAATATAATTTAAAAAATTCTGTGTTACAACTATCTACTCTTTATAAAATTTTATCTTTAAAATTTACGTACCTTACCTTTAAAATTTACTTCTCTTGAATCTCATCATCACATTCCCAAGTTCCTTTTTTAAAACGAATATTTTTTTCAAAGCACATTGACCAACGAAATTACCTTAGTATATAAAACTTAATCTCACCTTTCTAAAATTTGAACAGCTACTTTCACATACGTTAAATTCTCATCAATCTACTGTAATTCATATTCTATAGTATGTGAAGGATCAAAAACATATTTTTGAAACATCAAAATGTGAAATACATGTTAAAAGTCAACCAAATTAAGAGGTAAAATTAATTTATAAACCACAGTTCTAAGTTATTTTAAAATTTTAAATGGACTAATAAACCTTAATTTTAACTTTTCTTCATTTCCAAATCTTAAAATACCTTTTCTAAAAACACCTTTAAAAATATGTAATCGCCTATATTAAAATTCAAATCAAACCTCCTACAATCAGTGTAACCCTTTTGTTGGTTCTGAGCGACTCTTAAGTAAATCCCGAATCAATTTAATCTTGTCCAACATCGCTTAGATTTTATCGGGACCCAAAAACTTATTATCACTAATCTTTTCCCAATTAGTGAGAAACCGATATCTCTTTCCATACAATGCCTCATATGGAGCTACCAAACACTAGACAAATAACTACTATTATACACAAACTTAATTAATGACAAATAATTGTTCGAATTACCCTATATCTCTAAACAGAGGCTCTAATATTTTTTTATAAAATTAGTACGGCTATTTTGATTGTTGACCTATCTATGGATGAAAAGTTATTCTAAATTTTAGCTTCATACCCAATTATTCATGCAAGTTCTTTCAAAATTTAGATACAGATCTCAGGTTTCAATCAGAAATAATTGAACCTTAAATGCCATGCAACCTCATAATTTTTTTAATATAAAGTTATACCAAACGATCTCTTAAAAATGTGATTCTTAACCAAAAAGAAATACACCCGTTTTGTTAATAAATCCACAATTACTCAAGCAAGATCATAATTTTGTACTGCTCTAGACAATCATGATACAAAGTCTACCATAATATATTCTAATTTCTGACTAGGAATAGACAAATGTTGTAAAACTTCTAACTGCTTTCAATGCTTATCTTTAACCTACTAACATATAATGCATTTTCTCACAAAAGTTGCTGTCTCCTTCTTCATAGTCTTTTACTAAAAGAGTTTCTATATATCCTAATACATCTTGTTGATTCATGAATGGTTGGTATACTTAGCTTTATAAATTTCTTTCAAAATCTCTTTCTTTAATTCACTAATTTTGTGCACATAAATGCAATCTCAGAATTAAAGAACTTTATCTGCCTAAATATTAAAATTTACCCATAATTTACTGTTTTAATTCCCTATAATTTCCATCAAAAATAAATCATCCATCAAGACTCCTTAATCTTCTTTATAATCATATGTTGCACTTGAAAAAATAATAATATTATCATTGAGTTTTGGAAATGCAAATGAATATTATAACTCTTCATTCTATCAAATATTTTTTATTCATTAATCCTTGTGAAAGCTATCAAACCCGATGACTTCCAACACAAAATAAATGTGACTATATTCGCTTTTATCGATTGATACTAAATTTTATAATTATAATCTTTCAAAAAATCCATTCAATACGCTATCTCATATTTAATTCCTTTTATTAAAATAAATACTTCAAACTCATATAACCTGAATATATCATAAACTTATCTCTATACAAATAATGACTTTACATTTTTCACATAAAACCAACTGTAGCTAATTTTAAATCATGGATACGATAATTCTGTTTGTAAATATTGAATTGCCTTGATCTATAGGCATTTACCCGATCATGTCATACCAAAACACAATCTAATCCTTTCTTTGAAGTATTATAACAGACTACAAAACCTTCTATTCCTATCAAGAATCACTAAATTGGATGTAGAAGTCAATCAACTTTTTAGTTTTTAAAAGCTTCTCTCACATTCCTCTTCCCAATGAAATGCTAACTTTTTTTGAGCCAAACAAGTCAAAAGAACCAAAATTTTAAAAAAAATTTCAACAAGGAGCCTATAATATTTAGCTAAACTAAGGAAAATATGAAAATTGGTAACATTCAATTTCAATAAGCTTAAAATCCATCGCCACTCCTTTATAAATAACATATCTAAGAAAGGATATCTTATTGAATTAAAATTCACACTTCTTTAATTTAATAAATAATCGTCTATTTCTTATTATTTGTAAAATAATTTTCAGGTAAACTTCATTATCTTTATAATTTCTCAATTAAAAAAATATTATTTATGAAAATCACTATAAATTATCCAAATACAGTTAAAAAATTTCAATAATCAAATCCATAATTATTGTAGGCGTATTGGTTAAACCAAAAGGTATTACAAAAAAAATTCATAAAGGCAATACCTCTTTTGAAATGCTTCCTTTGATACATCTTCCCACTTAATCATCAATTGATTACACCCTGAATATAAATCAATCTTGGAGAAAACCTAAATTTTTTATAATTGGTCAAATAAATTATCAATCATTGGCATAGAATACTTGTTTTTAATTGAGATTTTATTCAATTTTCAATAATCAATCCATCTTTCTTCTTTACACAAAATACTAAAACTTTCTACACAATATGTTTAGTTGAATGAATGTACAAGTAATTCTTACAACTATATGAATCTTTCAAAATATGTGCAAATCCCTACACCAAGTCAGTGGCAAATTTTTCAAAGGTGACCTTCAAAAAATCTCTACAACATATTCTGAACAAGTTAACGAACGACTTTCTTTACCTGTAGCAATTGCAATGTAGATAAATTCAAATAGTCAATTGAGGTACCTATAGTAATTCAGCCTCACAAAAAAATTATAAATTAAATAAAATATACAATAAGGTACCTGTAACAATTATATGTAAATCATTTTAAACGGTTGATATTTGACATCAGGTGAGGTGATTGATCATGATAGTCTGACAGTTATACAACCGGCATATCCTTTTAGTGATCAATGACAAATTACTGGCAACTTTAATAGAAATCAAACAAATTAGTAATCAATGACCATGACCCCGTGACAAATTTGGCAATCCATAATAATTATGGAAACTTCGGTCTTCTACTTGAGGTTGGCCGTCAATTTATAAAGTACCTATTAATATGATGCAATTGGATACGGATACAATGGGTTGCCATAGACAGCAATTGGACTGACATCCAAGGCCCTACCAAGCATTACATCAGATGACAAAGCAACAAATAAAAATCCTTACTATGATCTCTTTTGACAAACAAATATGTGAAAGTTATTGTTCATAGAAAGCAGCATAAAGAAAATAAAACTAACACAAATCACGCACAGCATATACGAACCGGTATGAGTATTTCAAATGGGATACACTAAACCTAACCTAGACTTAACGCTGAAAGGGAAATGATCTAGTAATTCGACCGAGATGCCTATAGACCACATCCCTTTAAAAAAGGGGGTCCGATCTTATCACTTCCTCTATGCTATTGGTTTCAGCCAGACATGTACTTGATGTATCATCAAAATCCACATTTGGAACAAACCAATGCTTAGGCATCAATTAATCAATCAATTCAGCTTCAGCTTCAGCCACTTTTAAAAGACCCACGAATTTGTTGGCCGATAACGGGCGGCCTACTTAACAGAATACAAGAACAGTTTTCACCTGTTGGCCGAAATGGACGGCCAACTAATAAGACACAATGAGCACTGTGAAGTAGAGATAGGAGAAGAGAAATAAACACCAAATTTTACGTGGAAAATCCTTCTAAATCAAGGAAAAAATCACGGAACACTAAGTCCACAAAGAATCACTAAGTATGAGAAAATTACAAGAGGGTAAAATAAGAACAGAGCAAAATAAACAAAGCCCTCACACTTATTTCACTCACAGCTCTCTTTCTTTTTCGTTCTCTCATCTGTTACACTCTTAACCGTTGTCTTCTCCTTCTTCTTGTATGCACACACTTTGTCACACACGCCTTGCATACGGGATATACATACATATATATATATATATATACATACATACGCACCCTTCACCATGGTCCAGCACGGTGGTTGATGCTCAACTTCCAAGGTCTGCCTGCATGCGCACGCCTGATCCTACAGCAGGCGGCGCATACCTGCTCCTACAGACCAATCAGCCTTTAGAGTCCCAAGAATGACTTCCACCAACCACCCAAAAGCATAGGTCAACTGTATACTTTTTGGATATGACAGTCGTTCAAGTCTCCTAAATACAGCATGTCAACTCTATTGTCCGTTGCTTCATATTAGGCGGTCAATCACATCGTTGACCGGTCGAAATAGCTCGTCCCGCTTCTTTAGACGACTCACAATTTATGACGGTCAACATATTGACCGGAAGAGTTGACCGAAAGAGTTGACTCCGGTCAACTTTGTTGATTGGAATATCTTCCTCCCAATACATTCGTGCTCTGTTCAAATCCTAAGGTCTTCCACACGGCAGTGATCCCAACAAATTTTTCCTCACGACCATGAGGAAGTTAAGTCCATCATCCCAACCAGCCTGCAGCATGCCTCGTTCTTCCCTTTTGGTAAAATTTTGGTCATCATGTCTGCTCCGTTCTCTTCAGTGTCAACCTTTTCTAGTGATAGTACGTCGGCTTCCAATACATCTCTCACCCAATGATATCGCACATCAATGTGCTTTGATCTGGAGTAGAGTGAGGAGTTCTTGCAAAGATAAATGGCACTCTGACTGTCACAAAGTATTGCATACTTTTCTTGTCTGAGGCCCAGTTCCTGAACGAACTTCTTCATCCATAGCATCTCCTTGCAAGCTTCCGTCACGACAATATACTCGGCTTCAGTAGTGGAGAGACCGACACACTTTTGTAACTTGGACTACCAAGAGACTGCACCTCCTGCAAATTTCACAAGTATCCAAAAGTGGACTTCCGATTGTCAACATTTTCAGCCATATCAGCATCTGAGTAGCCCACCAACTGAGACTTGTTACTTTCAAGACACAAGCACCTCTTAGAAGTTCCTCGGATATATCTCAGAATCCACTTCACTGCAGACCAGTACTCCTTTCCTGGATTGGACAGAAATTGGCTGACTGTCCCAACAGCATAAGCTATGTCCGGCCTAGTGGAAACCAATGCATACATGACGCTTCCTACGGCTGAGGAGTAGGGAACGCCTCTCATGTATGTCTTCTCTTTGTCCAAAGATGGACACTGGCGATTGCTCAACCTGTGATGATTTGCCAGTGGAGTGCTACCGGCTTGGACTTGTCTATGTTGAAGCGTTGGAGCATCTTTTCAAAATAATTTTCTTGAGACAACCATAATCTCCCTACCTCCCGGTCGCGAATGATTCTGACACCAAGAATCTGCTTCGCCGGTCCGAGATCTTTCATGGCAAAGGATTGCCTAAGTTGCTCCTTCAATTTCTTTATCCGAGTAGCATTCCGTCCAACGATCAACATGTCGTCCACATACAGGAGAAGGATAACAAAATCATTATCGGAAAATCTCTGTGTGAATACACAGTGATCACAAGTAGTCCGCCGGTACCCTTAACTGACCATGACCGACTCGAATTTCTTGTACCACTGTCTCGGAGCCTATTTTAACCCATTCAGGCTTTTCTTTAGACGACAAACCAGTTGCTCCTTTCTTTTAGCCTTGAACCCTTCCGGTTGCTCCATATAAATTTCTTCTCCCAATTCACCATGAAGAAAAGCTGTCCAGACGTCCATCTACTCCACTTCTAGGTTCTGGGCGGCTGCCAATTCTAGCACAACCCTTATGGAAGACATCTTCACCACCGAAGCAAAGATCTCATCAAAGTCAACTCCCTTTCGTTAACTGAAGCCTTTCACCACTAGTCGCGCCTTGTATCTCGGCTGCTCAGTATCTTCGGGTATTTTTAGTCGAAAGACCCACTTGTTCTTTAAGGCTCTCTTCCCCTCGGGAAGCTTGACTAGGTTAAATGTGTAATTTTCATAGAGATAACACATCTTATTCTTCATGGCTTCCAGCCACTTCTCCTTATTCTTATCCTCCATAGCCTCTTCATAAGTTTCAGGCTCTTCGACATCAGTGAGCATAACATACTCACTGGGCGACAGACGGACGGACGGCCGTCTGTTTCATGAGGATCGTCTGACAGGCAAATCTTCGGCCGGTTGAGGAATGACTTCATTCTGACCTTCAGGAGTCATTATTTCTTCTTCATTACAGTCGACCGCATCAGGACCATTGTCCTCATCTTCCAGAGGTATCGGTCGGATAATTTCGACACTTACTTTGTCCGTCCGCTCACCATCGCACTTAGCCTTCCTGCCAATGTCTTCAATCGTCTCATTTTCAACGAAGGTTACATCCCTTGACCGGACGAGTCTTCTAGTAGCTGGATCATAGAACTAGTAGCCCAGCTCATCCTCCCCATAGCCCAAAAAGACGCCCTACATCGTCTTTGGCTCTAACTTTGTCCTTTCGTATCTCGGGACATGTACAAATGCTTTACACCCAAACACCCGCAAATGATCATAGGACGGCTCTTTACTCGTCCATATCTTTTCCGGCACTTCACCCATCAAAGGTTTACTGGGCGACCTATTAATGATGTAGGCCGCCGTCCTAAGTACCTCAGCCCAGAATGATGCAGAAAGTTTGGCTTCCGACAACATGCAACATACTCTCTCCAGAAGTGTACGATTCATCCATTCTGCCACTCCATTCAACTGTTGTGTCTTTGGTGGTGTATTCTAATGTCTGATACCACGTGATCGACAATATGCATCAAAAGGTCCCAAGTATTCGCCGCCGTTGTCGCTCCCGACGGTCTTCAGTTTCTTCCCCGTCTGACGCTCCACAAGAGTATGAAATTACTCAAAAGTACCAAAAATCGGGTCCTTGGTTTTCAATGGGTAAACCCACAACTTTCTAGAACAGTTGTCAATGAAAGAAACAAAGTACTGGGCTCCACCAAATGATTTTTCCTTGAATAGCCCACACATATCTGTGTGTATGAGATCTAACACTTCTGCCTTTGGGGCGGATAGGTCTCCACAAAATGAGACTCTCCTCTGTTTTTCGGCCAAGCAGTGAGGACACGTCCTTAATCAGTCCTCTTTTTCTTCGGCAATAAGACCCTTCACGGCCAGATAATTCAGTCCGCGTTCACTCATGTAGCAAAACTTCCTTGCCACAAGTCCTCGGTTTCCTCGCCGGTAGCAGCATTTACATCTCCGGCCGTTGCAAATGCCTTCATGATGTACAGGTCGGAGCACCTTTTTCCTCTTGCCACTACCAGAGAGCCTCTGGCAAGTTTTCACTCACCTTCACAGAAGGTGTTACAATAACTTTCATCATCCAACCGACCTGCTGAGATGATATTAAGTCTGATGTCAGGAACGTGCCGAACATTCTTTAACATCAGCTTCATCCCATTATTGGTGATCAGCACAACGTCACCCTTGCCGACAATTTGGGATGTTCTTTCATTGTTCATCCTTATCACTCCAAAGTTCTCTGGAGTGTAAGATGTGAACAACCACCTTTTTGACGTGACGTGCAATGTGGCACCAGAATCAATCACCCAGCCGGACCCCTCGTCCGTCAGGTTTGCCACGTGTTCTTCACATGTCACCAGGAGGTCGCCTCCTGTGACCACTGAGACGGAGGACTTGTCCTCACTACGTCCCTTTTCTACTTTCTCCTTCTCGGCGTTCTCGCGCTTTCACTTAAAATAATGCTTCTTGATGTGGCCTCTTTTACTACAATGATAGCACTCAAGGTTTTGATACCTTGAACGAGATTTGTTGCGTCCCTTCTCTCCAAGCTTCTGGCTTCAACCTCTACTCCATCCCCTAGACTCGGTCACAAGTACTTTACTATGAGAAGACGTTGAAACCCCTTATGACCATCTTAACTCATTCATGAGTAAGGAAGCGATGACCTCGTCCAATTTGAGAGTGCCCTTCCCGAACAGCAACGTAATGATAATATGGTCATAAGAAGCTGGCAGAGAGGCCAGCAGCACCAATGCCTTGTCCTCATCCTTGATTACCTCATTAATGGCGGACATCTGTGTGACAATTCGATTAAGGTCGTCCAAGTGCTTTTCAAAGCTGCCACTTTCTAACAACTGCAGGCCACAGAACTGCTTTTTTATATGGAGCCTGGTTGTCAGGGATTTCGACTTATACCGACTTTCAAGCTTTTTCCACACCTCCGCCGGATCAATCAAGCCAATGACCTCCTGGAGCGTGTTGTCCACAAGGCATAGTTTGATAGTGCAAATGGCAAGATCTCGTTTACCTTGCCAGTCCTCCTCTGATAGGCTTTCCGACTTATCTTTCTTATTCTTCAGTGCTTTGATTGTTCCTTCTCTCGTCAAGATGTTCTTCACCATCTCCTGCCAGAGGATGAAGTTGCCCTACTTATTGAACTGTTTTACACTAAATGGTAAGTTTTTTGAGGTTGATGACACCATTTAGACGGATTTGTCAACCTGTCTCTGATACCACTCGTTGGCGGGCAACAGGCGGCCTACTTAACAGAATACAAGAACAGTTTTCACTTGTTGGCCGAAATGGACGGCCAACTAATAAGGCACAATGAGCATTGTGAAGTAGAGACAAGAGAAGAGAAACGAATACTAAATTTTACGTGAAAAACCCTTCTAAATCAATGAAAAAACTACGGGACACTAAATCCACAAAGAATCACTAAATATGAAAAAATTACAGGAGGCAAAAATAAGAACAGAGCAGAATAAACAAAGCCCTCACACTTATTTCACTCACAGCTCTCTTTCTTTTTCTTTCTCTCCTCTGTTACACTCTCAACCGGTGTCTTCTCCTTCTTCTTATATGCACACACTTTGTCACACACGCCTTGCATACATGATATACATATATATCGTACCCTTCACCATGGTCCAGCACGGTGGTTGGTACTCAACTTTCAAAGTCTGCCTGTATGCGCACGCCTGGTCCTGCAGCAGGCGGCGCATGCCTACTCCTACAGACCAATCAGCCTTTGGAGTCCCGAGAATGACTTCCACCAACCACCCAAAAGGGTAGATCAACTGTACACTTTTTAGGTATGACAGTCGTTCAGGTCTCTCAAATACAGCATGTCAACTCTGTTGTCCGTTGCTTCATATTAGCCGGTCAACCACACCATTGACCGGTCGATGTAGCCCGTCCCACTCCTTCAAACGACTCACAACTATGACGGTCAACATATTGACCGGAAGAGTTGACCGTCCAAAAGACTCCGGTCAACAATGTTGACCAAAATTCCTTCCTTCCTCCTAGTACATTCGTGCTCCGTCCAAGTCCTAAAGACTTTCACACGGGAGTGATCCCAACAAACTTTTTCTCACGACCATGAGGAAGTTAAGTCCATCATCCCGACTAGCCTGCAGCATGCTTTATTATTTTCATTCGGTAGAATCTTAGTCATTATGTCTGCTCAGTTCTCCTCAGTATCAACCTTTTTGAGTGACAGTAGGCCATTCTCAAGTATATCTCTTACCCAATGATATCGCACATCAATGTGTTTTGATCTGGAATGAAGTGAGGAATTCTTGCATATATGAATGACACTCTAGTTATCATAGAGTACCACATATCTTTTCTATTCAATGCCCAATTCTTGAACGAACTCCTTCGTCCGTAACATTTCCTTACAAGCCTCAGTCACTGCGATATACTCGACTTTAGTAGTGGATAGGGCCACGCACTTCTGCAGCTTGGACTGCCAAGAGACTTCACCCCACGTAAATTTCACCAAGTATCCGAAAGTGAACTTCCGACAATCAATGTCTCCAGCCATATCAACATCCGAGTAGTCCACTAATTGAGGCTTGTCACTTCCAAGACACAAGCACATCTTGGAAGTTCATCGGATGTTTCTCAGAATCCACTTCACTGCAGACAAGTGCTCCTTCCCTGGATTGGATAGAAATCGGCTAACTGTTCCAACAACATTAGCTATATCTGGCCTAGTGCAAACCAAGGTATCTATGAGGCTTCCCACAGTTGAGGAGTAGGGTACACCTCTCATGTATTTCTTCTCGTCATTTGAGGATGAACATTGGCGAGTGCTTAACTTATGGTGGTTCGCCAATGGTGTGCTCACAGGTTTCGACTTGTCCATATTGAATCGCTGGAGCACCTTCTCAATATAGCTTTCTTGTGATAGTCGCAATTTTTTTGCCTTTTCGATCGCGTATAATTCTGACTTTCAGAATTTGTTTCGCCGATCCAAGGTCCTTCATAGCAAATGACCGCCTAAGTTGCTCTTTCAGCTCCTTTATCCGAGCACCATTGCGTCCAACGATCAACATGTCATCCACGTATAGGAGAAGGATGACAAAATCATCATCAGAAAACCTCTGTACAAATACGCAGTGATCACGAGTAGTCC